>CM052198.1:7533539-7544134 GCA_028455805.1 Lasioglossum figueresi | reverse complement strand
AAGGTTGTTATTGGCGTAGAGGATACATGAAGGTTAAATCTGTTTGGTTGGTCGATCCGGCTCATGATTCTGTTGAAGAAGGTATTAAACCTGTTAATATCTGGAAATTAATAGTTTATCCATCAATAAACTTTATTTATGTTAATTATTTTCACTTTTGCTTCTTTTAAACTGTATGGATGTACTATTGTAAAGAGAAACGAATTGTTTTGTGTACCACGGAAATAAAGTTGTTACAGGCTCCCAATGCGAAAGCGTGGCGGCCTCTCCTATGTTCAGCCTATTACGTACACTTCGCAGCGTGGTTGTGCACATTGTTAACAACAATACGAGTAACATTTCAATACCGTCATGAACAATCGCAGGAGAACGTTCTGGATTCCCAAGCTCGTTTAATCGTACAAAGCGTGCCCCGCGGATCGGATTCACTCGTCATCGCACAATAAAAGGAGAATCCATAAACCGAGTCGTAGCTCGGCTCGTAATCGCGAGCGGTCTCCATTGGAAAAAGAGAAAAAGGGATAGAGAAAGAGCGAGAAGCATCGCGGACCGAATACGGAAGTACCGATCGGCCGGAGAAATATTTTCGTAATAACTGTAATTAGAGATCGCGTCTCATGGGGACGAAGTCGTTCCGTCGGAGGCGTGCGGTGAAAAGCAGAGCCTGGTTGGGCGGGAGAATCGAAAAAGGACAAAAAAAGGGGGGAAAAAGCAGAAGAAAAGAAACAAGGTTCCCGTGCCGACAAAAAGTCATCGTCATTAGCCGTTGGTCACTGGTCGTCACTGCCTCGTCACCGCGTCGGTTCCTCTTTGAATCTCTCGTCGCCCCGGCGCGGCGAAGCGAACGGTTAACAGTTAATGATTAGTTAATGATTTTTTTTCTCCCCGCTCTCTATCCCATCTTCTCTCTATTCCCCTCACTCTCTGCGCGGCCGTCACCGTTTTATTGGCCGACTTCTGCTAGCGAGATTCCATTCGGTTGCATGCAACCCGACCACCGTAGATCCGTCCCCATGAAATCGTAATTGACATCGTGTAATGTGAATTTAAGCGGCAATTAAGCGACCGCGGTGCACCGGGACTGTCTTATTAAATAGACACCTCCGGTACCACGAAAAAGCTTCAGGGCCTACGAACTAATTGCTGGGCCTACGGCGAATTCCACGGTGCCGGAGAAACCTGTCGGAGTCGGGGAAAATTATTCGCAAACGACGAGAAAATGTTCTGACTTTCAAACGAACTGTTGGAATAGATGTCAGATGCTGAGGAAATATTTCAGACTCGTCCAAAAAATAGTCTGATCGAAAGCAAATTGTGAAGCTTGTTCCAGAGTGCAGGGAAAGGAGTCAGAATCGAAGACAATTATTCAGAGACTGGGAAAAAATGTTCTGACTTCAAAACAAGTTACACAACATCAGGAAAGATGTCAGAAGCTGGAAAAGCGTTTTAGACTCGCCGAATAAATTGTCTGATCGAAAGCAAATTTCTGAAGCTTGTTCCAGAGTGCAGAGAAAGAAGTCAGAATCGAAGACCATGATTCAGAGACTGGGCAAAAATCTTCTGACTTTAAAACAAATGACACAACATCAGGAAAGATGTCAGAAACTGGAGAAGCGTTTTAGTCTCGTCCAAAAAATTGTCCGATCGAAAGCAAATTTCTGAAGCTTGTTCCAGAGTGCAGGGAAAGGAGTCAGAATCGAAGACAATTATTCAGGGACTGAGAAGAAATGTTCTGACTTTAAAACAAATTACACAACATCAGGAAATATTATGTCAGAAGCTGGAAAAGCGTTTTAGACTCGTCCAAAAAATTGTCTGATCGAAAGCAAATTTCTGAAGCTTGAAAGGAGTCATAATCGAAGACAATTATTCAGAGATTGAGGGAAACTGTTCTGACTTTAAAACAAATTACACAACATCAGGAAAGATGTCAGAAGTTGGAAAAGCGTTTTAGAGTCGTCCAAGAAATTGTCTGATCGAAACCAAATTTCTGAAACTTGTTCGAGAGTGCAGAGAAAGGAGTCAGAATCGAAGACAATTATTCAGAGACTGGGAAGAAATGTTCTGACTTTAAAACAAATTACACAACATCAGGAAATATTATGTCAGAAGCTGGAAAAGCGTTTTAGACTCGTCCAAAAAATTGTCTGATCGAAAGCAGATTTCTGAAGCTTGTTCCAGAGTGCAGGGAAAGGAGTCAGAATCGAAGACCATGATTCAGAGACTGAGGAAAAATATTCGTACTTAAAAACAAATAACACAACATTGATCGCAATCAGTTATTCGATTTGACCATTCTGACAGGCGACATTCTAGCGTCGACGGTGGCCGCCATGTTGATTCTCAAAGAATAGTTGGTTCACAGCAAGGCGACTCGCCCTTTCGATTTGGCTCGCGTGAAACGCGTGCATTAACAGTTTTATGTACAAATCGTTCGTTCCCCGAAGCCCCCGACCGGCTTGTTCTCATTTTAAACGTCTTCAATTTGCCCCCTGCACTTGCGCCTCCTTAAATATCGGCCGCGTGTTCGCAGGTGCACTTTCGCCACCTTTTTTCTCCGATTTTCTGAACTCTCTATACGCTGCCTCTTTATTCCGAAAAACAAAGACAGGTCTCGAGAAAATGTTAACATTTTACTGTCGAAGTAAGAGCCTAGTCTATTATAAATAGCTTTGGTAACTTTGTTACATTTCACACGGCCAATTGATTAAAAATGCATAAAAGTCGAGTCTGCTCTAATCATACGGAATATCCATCATACGGAAAGAAACCTTCGTCCTCGAAGGGTTAAACCGTGGTCTGGTTAACAGGCGATTAAACGCGAGCTTTGAGCACTGTTTGCACCTAGATCCGCAGTTCGTGAAAGCCTCGATACTCTAATGGCGCTATAAGACCGATTACTGCTCCCCTAATGAGGGCCGGTGTTTTCTCATTCTCATTCGAACCGACTTCTTGCGCTCGATCGACGGGCTGCCTACATCGCACTGCTATTTTCTTTTGAATTCTCGAAACTTGCCCTCGTTACGGCGTTAATGGAGACGATTTTCGCCTTCCTCTCTGCAACCGAACGACCGATACCGCCTGCTCGCTCGTTAACGATTAGCTTCCGTTATGGTGCTCGGCACGCCAACTACAATTAGCCGGCGCTAAATCGAGCTGATCGTTGGCCAATATCAAATTTATACTCGATGCCACCTCCCTTTCTCTATCCTTCCCCCTTCTCTTTCTCTCTCTCTCTCTCTCTCTCTCTCTCTCTCTCTCTCTCTCTCTCTTTTGTCTGCCTCTCGGCAACGCACTATTCGCGGATCACTGCGAACAAGAACAAAAGCGTGGGCGTTGCGCCGCAGAGGAGGCTGGGAAATTGGTCGCGAGCCAATTATCGAATCTGTCGAGCTGCCGTTAAATTCTCAGGACCCGTTTTCTCACAGGTACGAAATTATTTGAGACTCTGCCCTTTCATTGATTAATTAATGTTGCTTATACCCCACTCAATAAATTATTTTGATTTCATGGAACTCTTCAAGCTGCTCGGTAGGCACTCAAAGCGTTAACTGGTATACCATCAAATTTGTGACAACTAACTTTTGTATACTCTACTGTACGGTAATTGTAAATATCGAGTTTCTTCAGCTTCTTTGGAACACATTTGGATTATTTAGTCTTGGAACACTTATATAGAATTTTAGTAAGATCCCAGCATGATACTTCGTAAGCTGAACGAGCGTTGTACCAATCAACGGGGTAACCTCGTTTGTTGCAAACTGGCGACCCCCATCACGAGGTCTTCAAGGTCGCGGAACTCGTGGTGGGGATTGCTACATAGAAAAACAAAAGAAGATCTACGAGAGATTATGATCGATTGATACAACCTCAATTTTTGCATTTTCGGTCACGCGCAACGAACGAGGTACCACTGTATTCTCGTTTTCGAGGCCGACATTGCGCGAACTTCGAGAATTTTTCCCTGGAAAACTATTGAATATTTTCTATCGATCTTCGACGCACCTGTTCGTCGGTATTTGAGGTACGCATGTGATTTTTTTCCAAGTGGAAGTAATAAAAATTGCACGAGTTGTATATATATTTTGTACAGCACCGTAAGGTTAGTATATCTAATCGAAACGCTGCAACGCGTATGCTCGCACAAAACGTGCCTCGGGAAAACGCGATCGCCGAGGTTCGAGTAAACCGTGGGCCAGCGATTCCTCGAAAAGCGTCGTCGGTTCGATCGGTTCGATTGGTCGCACACGAAACTAATTTTCGAGGTTCTACGTAGGGAGGACGGGCTTAGTAAAAGCGAAGGCAGGGGTGGTTTAATGGCCGGCGACATGACACAGAAGGCAAGCAAGCAAGCACAGGTCGATATTCAATTTACAGTTTTGTCACAACGGCATTACCGGTGGTTCGTGGAAGTGGCAGAGGTGGTTTTTAGTGGTGGGTGAGAGAGGCGCAGTCATTCGTCAAGATCGAAACCGACGCTTACCCTGAAACGATAAAACCGCGTGGGCGTGCACGGGCTCGTTAAGCCGCTGTCGTGGCCCCTCGTTAGCACCGATGCACCGGGCCCGATGCAACAAATGATTTAAATATAATACTTAATAACGCCGCGCACCGTCCCCGGGTCTCCGGGTCCCCTGGCTGCATTCAATGCACTTTTGTTTCTCGATTATGCATTATCCCGCCGCGTAAATCGTGTCCCGCGATATTAATGGCGCGTACCGGCCGAGCAGTCGCGGCATCGATCAATCTCGTTGTCACAATTAAATGCGCGGCCACGGACAGTCGAAGAATAATTTATGTTGGGCTACCCACGTGAACCACGTAACTCGAGGTATGTATGCACTGTCTCTGGATCGAGATCGAAAGACCATCTTCGATCGCAACGTTGTTGTACCCTTTGTGAGCATGCGATTTGGATTTTATCCGGAGGTTTTGTACCACCGTTCAATATACTCCGACACAATGCGGACACACACCGATGCGCAATATTAAAGGAGTGCCGAATTTTTATTTAATTCTTCAGGTTTCATTCCTGGCTCGATAAAACGGCAATGAAACATCGATTTCAATCTTGTAAATCATCGTGGTTTCAGCACGTTAAAAAAATTTGTTAATGCACAGTTCCACTGTTCAAACAAAAGATCGCTAAACACATATCGGAAAGACCATAATAAGGCACCGGTCGCGAGACTATCGATCACTATAGGGACACCGTCAACGCTGCTTGTTCAAGCAAGAACGAAGTATCCGTACAACCATAA
This sequence comes from Lasioglossum figueresi, assembly GCA_028455805.1. Classification (NCBI taxonomy): domain Eukaryota; kingdom Metazoa; phylum Arthropoda; class Insecta; order Hymenoptera; family Halictidae; genus Lasioglossum; species Lasioglossum figueresi. Next base: position 7,538,873 of record CM052198.1, on the reverse strand, counting down.
TATTCCTTCTAATCCGAGCAGATACAAGCCACGGAACCACTGGAACGGTGCACATGCTCGCCGCCGCTATCAATGACAAGCTATAACGTTAATATCCGCACCTGGCGACGAGGGAAAAATCACGAAACGAATGTGCTACGTTTACCGATAAATCACAACAGAGTGTATGTACCTACCATTTCGAATCGCCGAGCTCCGGCGACTTTTCTGCCGATTCGCCCGGTAGAACGATAACACGGGTATACTATACGGTAGATACGATTGGAAACAAAGACGAGGTAACCTCGTCGCCGTGAAAAATTCGCGGAACAAAGGCAGCACGCGGCGCGAACGTGCTCCGACGAAGACAGCTTCGCCTTGATCGCGAAATTGGTACAGTTCCGAATGTACAGGGAGCCGATCGATCGTAAATCAACGCGCAAATTAGACGCAAGGGAGAGACGTCGATTACACGCCGAGTGAAAGATCATGCGTGCCCATTAGACGCACGCTCCCGTCTGAAACGATCCCACGAAACGCGTTCGCGTACAACCATAACTTTTCCTCTAAAACATTTTCACGCGACGTAGCGAGTGGGAAACGAAAGATCCATTTCTCCTGCAATGTTGCGCAACTTCAAACGCCTGCAGAAACTTGAAAAAATTTTTCTAGCGAATGAAACTTTCACGGATTCGAAGATTGAAATCTCAGCTTTACAACGACTGCTGAAAAATTGATGTGCGATTTTTTTCCACTGTTTTATGGGAGAAGAAGACGGAGCATCTTATACTACTGTAAAGTTGGCGGCACGCCTCTTGTTCAAAACTCGATAAAATGACTAACAAAAATCGTACGTCAATTTTTGAAATCTCGTTGCGAAGAGGAAGCTTTAATCTTTGAATCTGTGGTGGTTTCAGCGATGAGACATATTTTTCGAAGTTTTCACAGACGTTTTAATATACAGCACTTTTGAGAAAAATCGCTCGTCAAAGTAACGTGAAAAAACTTTTGGAATAAAATGAACTATGGTGTGCGAAAGTGGAATCATTAAGCTTTAAAATGAGTCAAAATTTATTGTCGTACGATCATTTTTTACGAAATTATCGCAGTTTAAATGTAGATAATTTTTCGAGAATTTCTGAGTAATAAGTTTAAAATTAATAAGTTTTCTGAGTAAAAATATGCAACTGCGTAAATTAGGGTACAAAACTGAGTAAACGCAACATTGCAGAGATTATTACAGCCCAGAATAGCGCTGTTGAACAAGTCCTCTACCCAGCTGTTCCTTTTTTCCATAAAATTGCATACGTTATAAAACGTGACTTTAAACAAAGTTCAAATTTACCATCAATATTTATTATAACGCGGAACGCAACTCCGGTCGCATGTACCAATTATCCACCGCAAGATCGAGCTCAATGTAACGTTTTAGTCCCTCGCCCTTTTTACACCAGCGAACATCATAATTTCTCGGCGAGCAGCGTCGCTCGTGTGACTCGTCGCCGATGGATAATTCATCGTCTGCGACGATCATGTTCGTGGCAACTTTCTTCGAAGAAGACGATCGTGTGTTCCGGTTATAGTGTCAGCTGGCTGGCGATTATAAAGAAACTGCAGAAATTTTAATAAGTTCAAGTTGAAAATAGTGTCGGGATACGAGAATATATTATTTTACGATCAAATCGGCAGTTTACTTATAATTGAATACACCTATCGAATAAATATCTTAATTGAATATCTAAATTTTCATTTAAAACCCAAGCTCAATATTTATAATTTCAACTAGACTGTTTTTTGTAGTTCTACGTCGATTGAAAAATTCAGACCAGGATATTATCAACTGACCGTTCCATCAAGGAAGCGTTTTCGCGTTCAGATAGTTTCGGTGTTCGGTTAGGGACCAATCTCGTTACGTCTGGTAGTTGTACGCACAGTTATCCGTAAAATCTCCCGAGGATCAATCTGGAGGGTATCTAAGAAAATCAAACCGCAAACACGGGCGCAGTTTATCCTCGACGAACGTGAAAGACGCCGCGAGAAACGGCCAGATGAGACTCTAAAGACGCGGGCTATACGCGCTGCGGACACGCACGATCGTCGCAGGCCGGCTGGCAATCAACTGGCAATTTCCCTCGGCGACATGTAATTTCGTCAAGGTGGCCGCCATCGCCAGGTGACAACGGAGAAATTCAAGAGATTGGATTCTTCCGGGCGCCTCCGAGTGTTATAATTATACCGCGCGGTACTTTATGCAGAACCGAAATTGTTTGCGTCGGTCGCTGCAGCGACGTGCACACTTATCTCTTACCCGTATAATTTTAACGGGTCGAACATAACATATTTATACAGTTTTTTTAGATGTCTTTGGTGTTCAGAATTATTGGGGAATTTATAATGAATTTTTGCAATTTTTGTATTGCTGGAATTTCTGGAATTTTTATCTATTTTCTGGCAGCAAATGTATGACTTGCGCTGAATAATTTTAACGGGTCGAACATAATGTATTTATACATTTTTTTAGATGTTTTTATTCTTCAGAATTTTTGGGGAATTTATAATGAATTTTTGCAATTTTTGTATTGCTGGAATTTTTATCTATTTCCTGGTCGCAAATGTATGACTTGCGCTGAATAATTTTAACGGGTCGAACATAATATATTTTTGAATAAATGAGCTCTTCTTATCGATCGTAAAATGTTTGAATAAACTTAGAATAATTTTATCGGCGCCACGGTTCGATCAAATTCTACACAATAATGCTATTTTGCAACACTCAAACGTTTCGTTTCGGATTTGAATCTGTTATAATACATTTATACATTTTTTCAGATGTTTTTATTGTTCAGAATTTTTGGGGAATTTCTAATGAATTTTTGCAATTTTTGTATTGCTGGAATTTTTATCTATTTCCAGGTCGCAAATGTATGACTTGTGCTGAATAATTTTAATGGGTCGAACATAATATATTTATACATTTTTTTTCAGATGTTTTTATTGTTCAGAATTTTTGGGGAATTTCTAATGAATTTTTGCAATTTTTGTATTGCTGGAATTTTTATCTATTTTCTCGTCGCAAATGTATGACTTGTGCTGAATTATTTTAATAGGTTGAACATAATATATTTATACATTTTATAGATGTCTTTAGTGTTCAGAATTATTGGGGAATTTCTAATGAATTTTCGCAATTTTTGTATTGTTGAAAATTTTATCAATTTTCTGGTTGTAAATGTCTGACTCGTGTCGAATAATTTTAACGAAACAACAGATTGTAAAATTTCTTCGTTTTCTTACTATTTAGAATTTTTGATGAATTTAGAAGTTAAAAAATAATATCCTGTTTTAATTTTGTTCAATTGCTCCTATACCTGAGAATTTATGTAGAATTTTTAAATTGAGAGAAGTTTCATGATAATATTCTGAATTGGTTTAGTTTCCTTCATTTCTGGGAATTTTTTAATTGAGAAATGTTTGGAAATGGCATCCCACTCTGTATTTTTTCAATTAAGAGAAGTTTAAAGATAATACCCTGTTCTGAATTTGTTTAGCTTCTTCTTTTCCTGGACCTTCTGCATTTTGCAATTAGGAGGAGTTCAAAGGGAATATTATGTTCTGAATTTGTTTAGCTTCTTTTAGTCTTGCATCCTCTGAATTTTTTAATTGAGAGAATATGCAGTTCTATATTTGTTAAGCTTCTTTTAGTGCTGCATCTTTTGAATTCTTTAATTGAGAGAATACGCAATTGTGAATTTGTTTAGTTGTACCCATGTCCGTACGCGGCCTGTTGAATCGATTTAAATAATTTCAAGACTCTGTTGTGTTAAACTTCGTGGTGCTGTTATACATTCGGATCAGATATCGAATGTATAGTTTTTCGATTTTGGAGGATTCCTGGAGAAAGTATAGTTCGTGGAGAAACTTACCGTGCATATCGTTGGAGTTTGTCCATGGATCTTGGTGCCGTCGACTGAGTCCGGTGCCTTAGGCAAATCAGAATGTGTCCTGGAGGATAGATGCGACGACGTAGGTATACTGCTGGCGTTGGACACGTGAGTGGTTGCCAGTGGCGTGCTGAGAGGAAGTTCTGGTTGGAAGAACCATGTCGGCCACTGTAACATCAACATCACACAGTGATCACTATTCAATAGGTTTCTCTATTTCAAAATAAACTAAATTTAGTTACTGGTCTTCGTATAGCAGAACACTGCCAATACAATTCTTCTTATTAACAATCTTACATTTTGTCTCAGATTACTCAACTCCCATGTCTGCATTTTACTACACTACAACGTGGCTTCCAGATTTCATTGGAATACAAATTTTAAACTGCTGCAAGAACTGGGCAAGTTCGAGCTTTGGAAAGCTTTTTAATTCAACAAGTACATTCATTTATTCAATTTCTTGATTTTCAACAAGTACAATTTCATTGGAAAGTAGGCTGGTTTTGAAGACTGTAGCCTTCAGGACATGGTTGATGATATCCGAGGAAAATTATTTCATGGACAGATGAATGTCAAAGCATTACCATAAATTCATAGATATGGTATACATATAAACAGTTACAAGAGGTATGCAAAGTATTATTGCGTTTCAAAGTAATGTCAAATTTACCGCCTAATATTCATTGGTATATTTCGATCTTATACGTGCTTGCCTATTGTTTACTGTTTACCTCAGTGTCTCGATAACCGGCATGCACTCAACAAGTATTACAGTTTCACGTCTAATTTATTAATGTTCATCGCAAAGCTAACGCAATTCTAGTAACCCTCGAAGATGATCTGAATGTAGATCGAAACGTCGGAATTACTTTAGCAATTTGCAAAATGGCTTTGTAAATTAAGTAACGAACGATCGAACCCTTGCGCCCCGAAAGCATTAACAATTTTATTAACAACAAATACGATCGATAGAAAGCTATAATTATCGGAGGAAAATGTTGAGAATAGTTTACGAACCTCAAAGGTTCAACTATCAAATTCTATCTTCATTAATTTCCCAAGAAAATATCTGAATTTCCGAATATATGAATATATGAATTTCCCAAATTCAGAACCTGGAAGAAGTAGTATCGAATGCATTGTTAAACAATCAAACTCTAACTCTCCACGAACGTCCAACACCTCCGAAGAAAATATTATGAACACTTTGGAAGATCCTCGTCCTTAAGGACTGCGTCTCCTAGACAGACGACACTCGCGCGTGACTGCACACAATCACCACAGTACACTCACACACCGCTAGACCACGTATACGTACGCGAGAATTGCAAGGGTCCGGGATTCCACTTCTGATTTCTCAATAATGCAAAGACGGGGTTTCTTATTAGTCAAAATCGGTAGATAAAAGATCAAT
>CM052198.1:7495889-7533439 GCA_028455805.1 Lasioglossum figueresi | reverse complement strand
CGGCAGCACCGTCGCCTCTCCATTGCTACTCGCGGCTCCGCGACATGCTGCAGAATAATGAAAACCACGCGTCGTAAACGTAAAAGTAAGACTTTTGAGGCAAATAGCCCCCTAGATTGATCTTGTATCTACCAATTTTGACTAATAAGAAACCCCGTCTTTGCATTATTAAGATATCAGGAGTGGAATCCCCGGACCCTTGCAATCTTTGCGTACGTATACGTGGTCTAGCGGTGTGTGAGTGTACTGTGGTGACTGTGTGCAGTCACACGCGAGTGTCGTCTGTCTAGGAGACGCAGTCCTTAAACAGGCCTGATCTAAAACTGTGGAATGAAACGCCTCCTCGAGTCCTACCATTCGTCAACTCGTCAGCACACAATTTACGACGAAGATAGACGCAGATAACCTAAAAACAAAACAGGGTAATCATTCATCCCATCGGGAAAACTGTGGGGCACAGTTTGAACCCTTTGCCTGTCATCGAACGCATTTACTTCACAGCGGAAAAAAGTGGTAAGGGTTTCTCCAGAGTCCGCGTTCCCGAACGCGCAGATAAAGCTCTCGCTGTGACCGAGGACCAGGCATTAGTGTCACCGAGTGAATATGAACCCCTCTAAGATAGATGACAGAAGCCCCTGACCCCGTAAGAAGCGCACTCGGCTGCGAGAGGTGACCGATGCGTGTGTGGTCCATTGTAAATGCTCGCGAGGAGGAACCTGGGGAGAGGATGAAAAGAAGCCACGGCTTGTTCCGTTCACCGTGGTACGTAAAGACCTTTTGATCGTCCTGGCCAGGCCGGGCGACACGAATTCCTCGCGATTCTTCGCGAATCCGATGCTGATCGCGGCCCGATGCAACGCGCTGCAACGAGGTGCATTAATGTGCTGCGCCCGCCACCTGCGTTAAGCCCTTTTTGATCGGGGTGTCGTGCGATTTATCCTGCGAGAGCGACGCCTTTGCGTTTTCTCTTTGCGTTTTCTTCGAGCACAAATGTCCTTCTACATAAAAGGATCTGTTCGACTTCATCAAATTAATTTAGTCAAACGAATTCATGCACAATAAAAATCAAGAGAAATTTGTATCTATCGAACCGTTGTGTTCACGATACGTCGCTAATTATTTTTCTTACTTCTCTATCTTGCTTTTACGTAAACTTTTCAATTTCTCGATCATATAAGATTGTTATTGTCATTGAATCAAGCATTTGACAGAATATTAAAACATCGATTGGAATCTCCGTGATTTAATAATTGGAATTTACATGCACACAGGCTGGGCGTTTGTAAATTGATTGTGGATTTATTGGATTTATAAATACGATAAACGGAACAGCTTTATTGAAATTTGAAATGTGTTGTTTTTGTAGCTGCGTTTCGTGTATAAAATCCGCCGTAAAGGAGAAACACGAATCGGAATATTGGAATAAAACGAAGCTTAATGTTCAACCTCAGTTCCTATAAAACAGTTCGTAAAAAGCCGTGATCGTGATTAAAATGCTGATTCGAAATGAAAAGATTCTGGCACGATCATTGAAGGTAAGAGCTACATGGGAAGCACCGAATAACCGCATAGATCAATAGATCACGAAGCAAATGATAAGCAGAGAGCAGACAAGCATTCTAAAATCGGCAGTAAATTCAGATTTATTTATCAGGCCGACAGATTTGCCGAGACCGAGCGGTAAACGTGAAAATGTTGCGTCACGCGTGGCAATATCGCATGTTTTGCTTATGTTTCACCGGCGGAGGTAAAGGAAGTTCGATCAGCCGGTGCAGGGTGGTTCCAGGGTGGTCTGGCGAACGTCTCTTGTCGTCGGCTAGCAGGAGTTAACGGCAAAACCGAAATAACAAACTCCTAAACTCGATGAGTTAACGCCGGCTAGCCGACTAGTCTCGGCGCTCTGTTATTTTCTGTTTACCGCGGCCATTCTACGAGCAAATCGTTTACAGTGGATCGCAACCGGCATCCTTTGCGCGGCCTTGCTCGACAAGAACACGTTTCACGCGATCACTGTCCCACTTATGCTTACGTCCGTATCTACGTTGACGCACTTCTATTTCGCGACAATGTTATTTCACGGTGCATAACTAAACAATTATCTTTCTACACATCTCGATAATCCACAGTCAAATGTGTAAATGCTGTAAATAATATTAAAGATATTTACTGACCGTGGAAATATTTATAATATTTTTCCAACCTCGTTGCTGTTATCGTCAGCACCGGACAACGGATTTTTACGAACATAAAATAACAGCGTTTTCTAATTCCTCCGTTTGCATTGTTTCAAATTACATCTTACGTCTAATTATTACCAATTTTACACACGAGCCACGTGTACGCAGACTATTTTCGTATGGTTCGGGGGAGAACTAGCTACGGATTTTTACAAAGATAAAATAACAGCGTTTTTCAATTCCTCCGTTTAGACTGTTTTAAATTACATCTTACGTCTAATTATTATCAATTTTACACACGACACAATTTAACGCACGAGCCACGTGTACGCGGACTATTTTCGTACGATTCGGGGGAAACTAGCCGCGGGATTTTTCGAATTCCATAGCACGGAGTCATCGAATGCTTAGCTGGAACTTTCAGCTGGAAGTGAACGGTGCGCATGGATCTTATCGGGCCGGAGAAAAATATTTGCGTTCGAATTAATCACGGGTCTCCTCGGCGACGATGCTCCACGAAAGAGTTCACAGGGAGCCTGGATCATAATCGTGATCTACGAACGGGGATGGCTCCCTTCGTTCGCTTCGAGGCGATCTAAAAGTAGCGAACGACGCTCGTAATTATTCTTGCAGGCGCCACGGACGAATATGGGCCATCCTTTGATCGCGGTAATAATAGAGATCTCTGCTCCATCGATCCTATTGCGAACCATTGTACGCACTCGTAGCAGACGAGCCCCTCAACGTTCGATTGTTGTTAAAATTTTCACGATTCCGCACAGTCTCCTTCAACAATTAATTACCCTCACGCGGCAAGTGCGGGTTTCGATGCAAAATAAAAATTGTCTGCTTTAATCATTTTAGTCAGGTGGAAATGGTACATCGGTAGCTTTAAGGATGTTCTGGAGGTACAATAGGAGACAAAAGTACAAGAAATTCGTAATTAGTAAATTTCATGTTATATTTATGTTTTAATCAAATTGTCTTCATATTAAAAAAAATTGTAAGTGACTTTTGCGAATGATTCTACCCCCTGATTTCAACTTCGAGATAATAAATTTGTGATATTCAATATATATAATTACGCAATAAAAAGTTAAAAATAAATATTTAAATAAATTAAAAATACCTCGGAAAGCAATATTTATGGTTATTACTGAAAATAAACATGTAAAATTTGCATAAAATTATGTTCTGATAATAACAAAAAAACGTGACAACATTGTACTGCACTGAACTCAGCTGTATTTTTATATTTGAGAGTTGGTAGTATTGTGTACGTTTGGACATTATCGTGATAATAAAAAAAATAAAAAAAATAAAAATAATAATAATAGTAATATTGAAATTAATTTAATTCTTTTTATTTTACTTCAAAAGAGTAAATTTTGTGTGTATGTAAAAGACCGGCAAGTATTCAAACGTCGCGCGCAATCATCGATGATATAGTAGCTATATTCAGTGGTCTATACTTTGACGTTTTGTAACAGTTTATAATTTTTTGCTCTGTAACTGTTTAAAGTAATTAAAGTATTTAAAGAATTGTTTAAAGTAACTAATCCTTTATTAGTAAGAACAAAGAATAACACAACTTCATTTAACATGGAACAAGACACAATGGAACACACCGAATAAACATATAATTAACAAGACACAATGCAACACACCGAATAAACATTCAATTCTGTCACCGTAATTCGTATTCGTAGTCCGTATTCGTATTGTATCGTATCGCATCGTAACGTATCGTATCGTAACGTTTCGTAACGTATCGTATCGTAAAGTTTCGTATCGTATCGTATCGTATCGTATCGTATCGTATTGTATTAACGAGTTCTGTCATGCGTTTGTGGTACCGTGAAACTGTCCCCGTATCGCGGACGCGTCCTGTTTATATGTTCCGCGATAGAACTTTCTGGAAAATTAATCAATCGTTTGTTTACGTTTTTGATTTGCCTCGACGTTCACACATACATACACGCGGCGCTCACACACACACATACATTTATACGCAGGAGAGTTCTAGAAGATTCTCTGCATCCTACATATATATTAAAAAAATGGAGATTCTAGTTGCGTTTTTTCAAGGTTTAAATAGGGTTTGAAGCAGAATTTTATGAATTCTCCATAAGAAGACGTGTTGAAATGTGCAAACTTTAAGTTGCTATAAATATTAAACGGTGCAGCGAATCGAACCCAAACTTTGGTAATTGTATTAATTTAGTAAGAATTATATCTTGTCGAATTTTCAAAAATTTTATTGCGTTTTTATATACCTCCAGAACATCCTTAAACGCTTTCAATGTTTTTACTGTTTCGCGTTTCTCCTCATTTTTGTCATCAATGTATTAAATCCGCAATTTACTAATTATACAGATACGTGTAATTACACGTGACAGGAAGCTATGACAATAATGTACTTTATACACGTAAATATGTCAGAGGCAGGTACTTTTTGAAGCAGCTGTACGTAACATGTGACTCAATTTTCCTTTCTCGCCGATTTCACGCGGTACGTTCTTAAATCTCGCGGCACTGGTTTCGGTTGGGTTCGCAGAGATTTCGCAACTCGACCCGTATTTCATCGGGCCGCGGTTGCAGACGATGCAACGATGTAATTCGACGTGTCCCCTAATTTATCCGATGGGAATTATATATCATTGTGTCGCGCATAAATTTCGCCGATCCGTTTCACAGATGTCTTCGTCCCGATTTCGATCGGTTCGCCAATTTCCTCTCTCCCTCTCTCTCTCTCTCTCTCTCTCTCTCTCTCTCTCTCTCTCTCTCTTTCTTTCTCTCTCTCACTATGTACGCGAAATACGATCAGGGCTCGTTCGATCGGGCTCCCCGAATCAATTTGGCCGATCGCAATCGATAACCACACGGTTCCCCCGTAACGTGCAATCTGTCCCGACGCTGTAATTACGCGGTGGTGCCCGTTTAATGATTCTTAAGCGACGATTACTGATTACGTTCGAACCGCGGGTCCTCCGGGTCAAATTGGCGACCGACGGACATTTCTTATCGATCGCAATTTCCATCCGGTCTTTTTCTGCCCCCGACGTACTTACGCTGATTTTCATAATATCAATTTGCCTTGATCCAAGAATGCGGCGCCAATCTTCTCTTTTCTCAAGGAAACGCGGGAACGTCGAATTTTCGTTGCGTTGTACGACCTGATATTTGTATTTACATTTGTTCGAACCGAGCAACTTTAGCGAAAGTATTGTACACGGTGTATAAAATATAAAAATTGTTGCGAACATTGTTTTTTTACATTAGCGCGAGTCTCGCCGATACTCGAGACCCGTCTAGCCCGGTCGTCGAGCGTGTTTACCGCTTGACTGGTTCCAAAGGGGATCCCTCGGTGGTGGAGATAAGATGTGGACAGTTACGGGGAGAATACTGTGGAATACAATGATGCACCTTAACTGGATGATTCGTGGAACGCCGAGAGAGATTCGATGCCTCAATCAAACTCGCGGATAAGACCGTCAGGTTTCCCGGTGGGCCGAAAGAAAGTGACGTGCCATCGCGTCGTTAGTTCCCCGGCCGTTTATCAGTAGATATTGTAGGGGGGGTTGATTACGCGTTTTACCGAGCATTACGCTCGGGACGATGCAATTTCGCGACAAGCATCAATTTCAAGAGGGGACACGCTACCGCCGCGCCGGTTGATGTTGATGGCGCAGAGAGAGCTACGCCTAAGAGCCTAACAGCCTAAGAGCGTCGAGGTTCAGGCTCGTGTTCGACCTATGCAAATCCCGCGGTACACGGGGCCGCTCATCATCGGGCTCGGGCCAGAGGTAAACACCGTAAAGCCCGATCGATTCTGCTCGTTAATGTCGCGGGTTCTCTTGTTCCTGGCCTCGTCAGAATATTTCCCTGTCGAGGAGTCGAGTACCCGATCGCGCACGCACGATACCCTATACTCCTAGGCTCTTCGGGCTCTCTTACTGTCAGCCCAGAAGGTCGTCGCACGATTCGATAAATCCTTCCAGAGGAACGCTAACTTGCGTCCGAAGAATTTGTCTCCTGGATCCCGAACCTACCAAACGGGAACGCTACCCTTGCTTTTCAGATTATTTATCAGTGTTACCAACCTCTGTGCAGAAAAAAAGTTTTTTTTTTTGTGGTAACACTGATAAACATACATATGTGTCAGTCTGACGCTTCAGTTTTGCTATGATTACACGCGTTTTTCTTTTGTTTATTAATATCTATAATGTTATTAATGGATCCGAGTGGATTCAAGCCTTTCATATGTTTGTTGCTATGATTCCACGTTCACAGTCCTGATTAGGCGCCATCTCGTCTAACTAGCTGAACTAAAATTGGCTCTAGACTTGCTCTGCATCAGAGAGGACCTCTGTCTTCATGATATGGGGAAATCTCTGTTATGCGAATGCAATCACGGTCTTAGATTGTTTGTCCTTATTTCAGCGAATTTTCGGCTGGATGAGGGCTCATTCTAAAGAGGAAGGTTATAGGTACAGAGCTGGATCGCATTATGGCAGTGAAAAAATTTTTTAGAGATAGAAAAATATATTGGAATCTGCGAGTATTTTTCTCGATTTTTGCTCTACTTCGGACACTTATATTATTAGATATAAACGTAATCTCGTTAAATAATTCGGTCCTGCGCTGTTCCTATAACCTTTCTGTTTGGAATGAGCCCTCACCCAGCCGAAAATTCGCTCAAATAAGGACAAACAATCTAAGACCGCAAACCCATGTTCCGACCCAAAATTTAGTTAGAATTCTAGTTCCTTTCTAGTTATGTCCCTACGCAACACCACTCGCATTTGTTTCTTCCATTAATTTGTTTCCATGGTATACCACGGTTAGACTGCGGATTTTATGCATGTATGACAAAAATAGGTACGTACAATTTAAAGCAGTGGACATGTCAAAAATATTTGAGGACATCAACGTGTTAGCTTCAGCTTAACAGGATGATTAAAAGAAGAATACAATTTTTATTTGGCTCCTTCTTGCGATCGACGCAAACATTTTTTATTTTGCATAAACATCCGCAGTCTAATGTTTAGTGACTGTCGAGGACCAAGGTGCTAATTATTATTATTGTCTTGAGAAACAGTATTAGCCCTGCCGAAGGAACTTTTATCTATTCGAGAGATTTTAATAATTAAATTGTACAATTTGGTACTATTAGAATAAATAATACTTGCAACAGAGTGGCCACATATTTTTGAGCGGCGGTGTATATCATCGACGCGACAGCCGAAGTGTTAACCGCGTTACGCGAGTTGTAGGGTGCAGTTTCGTCACAGAGTATGATCCTAATAGTCTTCCAGGCAGTACAGTGTTAATTCGAGCCACGCCCCCGTCAATCCAAGCCGATTTTCCGGGGTGCGAGGTTTCGTGTCAGCGGCGGCGGCTGGAAAAAATCTCGGCAGATGGTAATCGCTAAAATTGCGCGTTCGCAAATTAATTCGTCGCCGTGGTGCGTGGCGGATCGCAGTGCAGAAAGAGCTCGTTCCGTTGTCACGTTATGCTGATGGCCCGGTCGCTTTGTCGCCGGTAATTACGGGACACGAAGTGGGCGGCGCGTAGCGTGTCGCACGTGCGCGCTCGCGCACTTCTCGCCAACTATAGCATGGTAAATAGTATGTCGCGGACGTCCACGACGCACAGTCACGAGAGTGTGACAAGCGTGTGATATGACACGACGGTGTCACACACCGACTGGCCACGGACGCCATCAGATAACGCTGTATGGCTAACTGCTCGTTAAACCAGTCGCAATTGAAAGCCATAGGTGCACACCTAAGCGTATGACGGAGCTGTCCCTTGCGCACCTTGCATGACGCTTCCCGTGACTCTTGTCGCTTTTATCCCTCGAATTTCATGCTCGTTAGCAGAGCCAAACGATCCTCGACCGATTCCGATGGGTTTGACACACTCTACCTTGTTCGGGAATCCACGACGTCATCTGTTCCCATTTTTCGGTACAACTCGGACCAATAACACCGTCCTTCCTTTACGAAGATCTTGCCGTTTATTTGCTCATTCCCATTCCCAGTTTATCAGCCCAAGGTATTCGCTTTGTAACAAACTTTGTATCAAAAACAAATTTTTAAGCATCAATTACAGAAGCCAACCGTGTATTTGTTCATTCCCATTTCCAGTTTATCAACCCAAGGTATTCGATTTGTATCAAACTTTGTATCAAGATCAAATTTTTAAGCATCAATTACGGAAGCCAACCGTTTATTTGTTCATTCTCATTTCCAGTTCATCAGCCCAAGGTATTTGCTTTGTATCAAAATCAAATGATTAAGCATCAATTACAGAAGTCAACCGTTTATTTGTTCATTCCCATTACCAGTTTATCAGCCCAAGGTATTTGCTTTGTACCAAAATCAAATTTTTAAGCATCAATTACAAAAGGCAACCGTTTATTTGTTCACTCCCATTTCCAGTTTATCAGCCCAAGGTATTTGCTTTGAATCAAACTTTGTATCAAGATCAAATTTTTAAGCATCATTTACGGAAGCCAACCGTTTATTTGTTCATTCCCATTTCCAGTGGATCAGCCCAAGGTATTTGCTATGAATCAAAATCAAATTTTTAAGCATCAATTACAGAAGCCAACCGTTTATTTGTTCATTCCCATTTCCAGTTCATCAGCCCAAGGTATTTGCTTTGTATCAAAATCAAATGATTAAGCATCAATTACAGAAGTCAACCGTTTATTTGTTCATTCCCATTACCAGTTTATCAGCCCAAGGTATTTGCTTTGTACCAAAATCAAATTTTTAAGCATCAATTACAAAAGGCAACCGTTTATTTGTTCACTCCCATTTCCAGTTTATCAGCCCAAGGTATTTGCTTTGTATCAAACTTTGTATCAGAATCAAATTTTTAAGCATCAATTACAGAAGCCAACCGTTTATTTGTTCATTCCCATTTTCAGTTTATCAGCCCAAGGTATTTGCTTTGTATCAGAATCAAATTTTTAAGCATCAATTACAGAAGCCAACCGTTTATTTGTTCATTCCCATTTCCAGTTCATCAGCCCAAGGTATTTGCTTTGTATCAGAATATAAATTTTTAAGCATCAATTACAGAAGCCAAGTGACAAATTAGAAATAGTACACCGACTGTCATGAATTCTTTGAATCGTTTTAAATTGCACCTACACATTTTTGTCATAAACGCATAATAAAATATGCATAATAAAATACCGCATAAAACACCACATCCTCGCACACGAAGTTTCTCCAAACCGTTGCAAATCAGCGACAGCGATGCATCAGAATGGCAAGCCGAGAGCCCGAAGCGCATTCTCACGGAAACGAAAAGAGTTCAAGCTCGGGTTTCACTGATTTACGCGTAGGAAATGACAATTTAAATCTATCGCGTTTGAAAATCCTAGGGATCCGAGTGCCCACACCTCGAGGAAATATGCAGCGATTACTACGGAAATATCGTATGAAAAGCGTGAAAGCGCAAATGAATAATTTTAGGGAGATTCATCCACGCGTATCCTCCCACTCGATGACGACTCTGTGTCTCACCTTGCGCGATCGCCACGACGTTTGCCAAGAGGGACCGAAAGGGAAGATCTCATCGTTCGAGAACGAAAATAGATATATGCTGTACGCAGAGTCTCGAATACATCACCAGTCGTTCCGCGAAGCGGAGATACATTGAAACTTCCATAAAGCCAGTCGATTGTTTTTCGTGGCAGCCAAGATTAACGCAGCCCGTCACCGGCAATGTATTAATGACGCGGATGATGGAGTGGCGCAATGATCGTCGACGTGCTTACACGTGCAACTATAGCGAGCGCTGTACCATTCCGCGTTGTCCTCCGTTTGCCACGGCTCTGCACTAATTTTCACATCTGTTTTCCTCGACCAGCTATCTTCTCTTTGACGAAATCCCTGAGACAACTGGACTGGTGTTTGAACTCGAACTTGGTAAATAGGAAAGTCCATCTTTGATCTAAACGTAGAAAGAAGGGGACGTTCGAGGCACAATAGAAAATCGTTCATCTATCCGCATTAAGAAGGCGGAGAGTTACGGTATTCATTAGGCTCGACAATTTTCTAACCCTTTGCAGTCGGAGCTATTTTAACTTGGAAATTAAACATTTCTTCCGACCTAGAATAATTCCATTCTATATAATCTTTTTCATTTTACAGATATGAAACTGATATACCTCGCACATAGACTGCGGACCTTTAAGCAAAATAAGTAAAGCAATTAAGTAAAATAAAAATTGGTTTCAAAACAATATCACAATATTCATAAATTTTTCTAACCTCGACCAATTTCTTCATAAATGCGTGAAGATATCCGCAGTCTGCTCGTATCATTATTTAAACGTGAAGTAATTGATTAGATACCAACAGATTTGGGAAAGGAGCAAAATGGGGCAGGAAGCTAAAAGAAAAAAGAGAAAGGGTAGATAAAAAGGAAAGGGAGGAGTGGGAGAATTAAATTAAGATAAACAGTATGGAATAGTGAAGGACATGGAGGGAAAAGGATAAAATGTAGAGGGGGTTAAATTAAATTAAGAAAATGTACAGGTTTAAAGAATGGAGAAAGGAAGGAAGGAGAGAGAAATGTAACGCCGAAAGGCATATATTTATGAATAAAGATTATATATATACCAACAGATTTAATAATGTAAACAATATTGCGAATAATGGTACAGAAATTTTTAGTGGTGACTGGTAAGGGTTAATCAGCAAGTTCGTTCGACGAATTCCCTAAAGTAACTGGACTGGTGTTTGAACCCGAACATGGAAAATAGGAAGCGTCCTCCATCTTTGATCTAGGCGTAGAAAGAAGGGGTCGTTCGGGGAATGTCGGGGCTGTCGAGGCACGTCCTTCGGGTTCAATTAATTGCACGCAGGAATTCTACGCGGACAATGCTATCACGGATCTCGCGGGCCCCCCAGGGCGCCGCGATGTGACCACACACAACACGCATTAATTCTCCTATTACGGGCATTGTGGCGGACATCGCGTACACATCGGCATTATTGGCATTGTACCAAAGCGAACACGGACGCCCACGGAACGGCGGCGGGCAGGTTATCGAGTATCGAGCGTCGCGACGTCACTGCAACCCCAGCAGCGCGGCGCTAACGAGCTGTCGTCGACATTATCTATCCACGAGTCTCCTGATACCGATGCGTAACCCCCTGTAATCATCGCTCGTACCCTCGTTTCACTGACAAACCGTTCGTCGACGACAGTGCCCGGAGACCCTGCTGATTGGAGGACACGGTCGAGGAGGAAACCTGATGGAAATTTAATGGCGTCGTGTGTGGAACGCGGCTCCGAGATCCAGCACCGAGGGCTGCGTTCCTTCCACCCATTCCAAAACAAGAGATATCCGACAATTTTTAGCTTGTACAAAAAATTATATGTCTCTTCGGAAAATGTGTGTGCTGAAAAATTGAGCTTAAAAGTTTCAACTGGATATTGAATACTTCTTTGTAGAAGATTAGGAGTCTTTAAAAATTCAATACATACTCCCCCGATCAAAAGTATGCGGACACTTGTTCAATTCTCCTCCTGGAACAAAAAGAATCTCCAAGGGATTTAATCAAGTTTCATGCGCGATCTGCTTTATAATTATAATAATTTCTTAGTAGACCGCGGATTTGATTCGTTTACAACAAAAATTACTACATTCCTCCAAGGATTGAACCTACAATATGTATCTGATTTTTTATATCTGTATGTTCATAAACGTATTGCATTGTATTTTCGGCAATAATATTTAAAATTGAAATTGAAAATTAAGACAAAATGGAAATATTTTCAAAAATTACTGCATCAAATGAAATATTTTATTTTTAAAGTTGTACGCATACTTCAAAATAAATACGATTGTGTTCTAATTCAAATACCATTTCACCCAGATCTTTGAACAATGAATATCGTCCAGTAACAATCAAATAGTACAGAAACTTCAACGATAAGTGTCCACATACTTATGAGCGGGTGTGCACGTTTCATTGTATGACGTTTGAGCGCTATGTTCAGAAAATTTGAGCAACATCTACACCAGCGGCGAAGCAACTTCTTCAGGCACGCTATTCAATAAAAATCGTTCTGAATAATTCTTAAAGTCCGCGCACTATATTTTTCATCGCATAATAGTACCGCCGAGCATCCGGCTATTAGGGCATGAATATTTCCCCGCGTTTTCCCGCAAGGAAAATCTTCCAGTTTCAATTGTTTGCGCCCTTCGATAGGGTTGATGCTAACAATATGTGTAACGGCGACTGCAGTCGCGCTGCTGCTATCGCCTTTCAACGTTCTCGCCCTTATTCGCACGCTCCTTGCAATATTGACGACGCGACGGAGAGAAAGTGGATCCTCGCGTGCATACTCGATGCGAGTATGCGAACGCGGAAAGGATAACGAATAAAATGGCGAATGGAGTTCGGGGGAGGATCGACGGCGAGGTGACCGGTGGATCGGTTCTTCCCTTTTTCTCGTTCGTCGGCTTCCACTTGGCATTATCGCATCTCTTATTTAAGCGGACGTGTACATGTCCGTGGCGCGAGACACCACGCAACCCTGAAACGACGCTGCGGCTGTTCGTTCGATAGGTTAGAGGAGATAGAAGTCACTCTCTCGCAAGAGAGCTGCCTCGTCGTCCTCGGTTAGAGGATAATGACCGGCCTCGCGGTAATAACGACGAGCAGCCCCGCGATGAAGGCCTGGCAGCCGCGTCGCCTCCTCCGACGGTCCCCTTACCCTGGAAATGTATTTTAATAAACGCGAGGCCTGTCTTTCCGCCAACCTCCGTCCACAGATTAGAATAAAAGTGAAAAGGTGAACAGAAAGTTGGACGCGTGATCTCATCCTGCTGCGTCGCTTCGAAAGGGTCTAGTCTAGATGAGGGTAGTCAAAAATATGCCCTCCAGACGAAAGAACCCTTTCTACCAAGTTTCCCATTCCTCGCCTGAAAGGGCAGCTACAGGAACCAAACCCAAAAACCAGTTTCTACCCCATTTTCCCAATCGAATCGCATCTAAAAATTCTTGAAAAGATCTGACACATTCGTCGCATCGAACCACACATTCGAGAATTTTTGTTCCGATTTTTTCGTTGCAGACTCTTGTTGTGCAATATGGAAAGCCGGGAAAATATTCGAAAAAATACAGATCTCGCGCGGAAGTTCGAAATCGAACGTCCTGGAAATTAATTTAATGATGTGGTATTTTTATCTGTCCACGCTATGTCCAATTTTTTTCGTATTTTCAGTCGAAGAGAATGGAAACTAATTTTTTTCGACGCTTGTTGATGTCCAATGCTTGCTCGGTTAGACTTAGAATCGCGGAAGCGGAAGCTGGATATCCTTGCTCGAGAAAGCGAAAGAGAGAGAATGAGAGAGAGAGAGAAAGAGAGAACGATTCTTATCGGGTAGCCGTAAAGTAGACTAAGTGGGTACATTTGTAATGTAACATTGAACTCGGCATTATTACCTTTGCCGTGTAACCGGCCATTTATATGCTCGGTGCCTATAATAGCCGTAATATATCCAGTGGACCAGTGCGTTAATAGCCAATAACCGGGACCCGACACAAGGTTCCCGGCTTGCTCATGGGGGAAAATTCCCGTTTTCCTCATGGTCGTCGTCGTCGTCGTCGTCGTCGTCGTCGTCGTCGTCGTCGGTCGGCGTGCAGGCCGCCTCGGTACAAAGTAACCTCTAGAACCGGGCACGCTCGGGCAAACGAGCGACAAGCCGCATTACGAAAGATAGATAGAGAGAGATACTCACCTGGACCAGGTATGACTCACGTCCGAGCCGATTGATTACGCTTGCAGGTGACGCGAGGAGGTGCGCCGCCGCTCCGCTCCGCGTTGGCGCTGGCGCTAGAATTTTCCCATACGTCTCCCGCGAAAGATAATAATTATGTTCCGCGTCGGGGAAACGTCGATCTCACCTTCTGGCGCAGCTGCACGGGGGATTTACCGTGTGGTGGACCGTGTCGTGAATTATTGCGATCTCTCGCAACGCTCGTTTGCGAGGCCGATCTCCGCTCTGGGATCGATTACCCGAGTCACCAACGATCCCAGACCGCTTTTTGCTCTACTCGCGCTGCGTCGGGTATCAGACCCCCGAGCAATATTAACGCAAACTTCGACGCAATGCGATTTGTTAAGATTATACGACTTAGCGACTTCTTTGCTATTTTTGAGAAAGCCCTTTCTTTACCGGTTAACTGCGTTCGACGCGTATACGCGTCAATCGAAATCTCTATTGCGGTGCAATAACATTATCTTTTTCAAAAATGAATTGTTAATTTTTTTAGCAAATAAAAATGTAATCCTTCCTCGTTTTTCGTAAAATTTATAACAGGACCATTTGCCTCGCGTTCGACGTATGTACTCGTCATTGATTGATTTTAATTCCGTACTCTGTGGGGGATTTTTAAAATTAAATTCCGCAGTTGAGAGGTTAAGGGTGGAAGTATTTTGACGAGGACACATTCTTACTGGGCTGATGTTGTGGGCGTGATTTTAACAGAGATTTTTGGGTTAGTTAGGTGGCCTCTCACAGACCCCAGAGATTTTAGATTGATTGTAACATTGTAACAACGAGTGACAGCGAGTCGGGCCTGAGTGTATTTAAAAATTTAATTTAAACGCGGATCTGCGTTTTTACTCTGAAAAATTACAAGCCTCTTAAGCAATACCTAATCTTATATTCATGAAAAAGGTATTTGTTTCTATAATACAATATATTATTTCGGAAAGACCCCACTTTACCACTTTCGATACATTTTCCCACCTTATCAACGTCGACTTAACCATCCCTGCAACGTTCTCTCCAAGTTTCCAACAATTTTCAAAGAATGCTGTCCGTGATATGTTTCAAATTTCTGTAGTATCGCGTACTTATCTTTTAAAAATCAATAAAATTTCACAATTGGGTTTGACATTGGAATAGGAGTACAGTTAGTTCTTCATTGATTCATCTCGGTTCCTCCTGGGCCTTTTTCCTGAAAGGACTCGGACCTCTTCCTGTGCCTCAATAGCAACGACGTATCACGAACCTTGTTATGGAATACTTTTCCCCAAAGGTTGCACTCGCTCTTCAGAGTCCCTCTTTCAAACCGGCAAAACTAAAATCCCAAAATCGAAGGACTCCCGAAACCGATAGAGGATGTCGATCGAGCAACCTGTTGAGAAGTCGCGGAAAGCGTGGGGTCTCGAATCGGAATAAGAGAGCGTACCAGAACCGAACCGAGAGGGGAGCCCAATTAAAGCACCGAACGCGTTCTAATTAACTCCTCAATTACGCGATTCCCCTCTGATTACGCGGGCAAACAAAGAATACTGGCGCGGGGCGGGTCGGGTCGGGCCAGGAGGTCGGTTTCAAGACGCAGGGTCACCGCTCGGGCATCGACAATGCGTTCCAACCCCCTCCAACCATCGTCGCCCTTCCCTAAACCCCGGGGGGGCTTCTGGGTACACATTATAATTGCGCATATTAAAATGGCGTCACGACTCCGCCAGCCATCCATCCGTCGAGAGCCAGCCTGCCATCTTTAATCAATAATGGAGCATCAGGGACCATGACAACAGATACCCTTTCCCGGGGGCTTCTGTCTCGCGGACCCTTTCGCCGAAGGGTGAGAGGCGAAAGGGTTGCTTGCGAATCTCTCTCTCTCCCTGTTCCCTTCTCCCTGCCTCTCCCCTTCTCTACGATACCGTTGAGCTTGGCTCTCGGGTATTCCAACGTCATGTTACGTCAGCCGTACCAACTATCCTTCTAAGAAATTCTAGATATTCTAGCCCTTCGAGATCGGCCCTGGCTAGCTGCGTTCTATTGCTGCCGGTTTTTACTTTATCGAGATCGAAGGAATCTCTGGCAATGAATGAATTCATAACATCTTTGATTGTACTAGTGAATTTATTTCACTATTTGTACTGTATAAAATGCAAAATACAATATAATTTAAAGTACAAAATCATAGCGGCTGCTGTATAAATCGTAACGAACCTTATATTTATTGAGATTGTATTTTGAAATTCTACATTTTCCGTTACGAGTTTCCCTGCCTGACGCAGGCTCGGGTCAGGCCATAAAAGCCACGTGTCCGCTGACCGTTTCGGCGATGCAGGGTTCACGGCAAAGTTTTCCCTTCTTCCGCATTTTTAGCTAGTAGTCGTGCAACAGTCTTCAACCGAGCAACGCCTTGCTCATTCGAATTGCGATCTCCGTGTCTTTACATTTTTACTTTATCGATAAACAGTTTTCTTTTACAGTCGATTGAGTTCGATCCTTATTCTGCTATTAAAGGATCCTCGACAATATTAACCTTTGAATGTTATTTTGTTCGTTCAATCGGTATTACTGAAAAATTAAAATTCTTGTTAATCTGATTCCCTTACTGCTCGACAATTAATTACGTAGTCTATAGACAGCCTAGAATGTCTCACAAGAACTTCAAGAATTTTGATACTGGGCAGCTTGAATCTCCACACGAATACTAACCGAAATTGTGTCTGGCACGAGCAACACAGGATTAATACGAATTATGTTCGGTGGACTGGCCATTCTATTTGGAAAAACCGAAATCGGCAACAGTTCCCAAGACCCGGCAGTTTTCTGCGACTTCTTCGTTTTCCCACGATAAAAAGCAGCGAAGATAGGATCGCGAGGAGTATACAGCAACCTTGTACCTTCCTCGGGTACAAAGACTCGTTCCCGAAGTGCACGAGCGTGTTCCTAGAACGCATGAACGTCGGCTCGTAAATAGCAAGAGCGGCTCGCCGGCGATTTTTCCGCGGATCGCGTCGTCTTTTCGAATCGGCTCGTCGTAAACGGAGTCGGAGGACTCGGCCGAGCTTTTATTGCCTCGGTTTTGCGGACGTTCAACATCACGGGAGCCGGACCTCTCTCTCTCTCTCTCTCTCTCTCTGTTTCTCGTACATCACCGCAAAGTACCATTATTTCCGCGAACAACGAGGCGAGCCTTGCGCGAAACAGAACTGCCGGACGTATAATGATACGTTGACAGGTGTGTACAGCTCACGGGGGCTCGATATCGGAATCTCGGATTGCGACTGTGTTCGAGACCTCGAATGGGAATCGTGCTCGAGACCTCGAATGGGAATCGTGCTCGAGACCACCGAGAGACACGCGCGTGTCGATGATGCGTGTTGATGATGGATGCGTGCGAGGAAACGCGTGTGCGCCCGGTTCGCACGTGCCACGCACGCCGTTACGCTTCGGAAGATCCTACTGTTACTCGCGGTAATATTCGGGCACAATGCTGTTCCGTCCCTGAAGTATACGCGTGTGTGGCCAACTTAAATGATTAAAAGATGTAAAAATTCAAGTAGAGTTTCTGTAATATCCAACGCGTGGACCAGAGTCGCCTGATTAAGGCTCGTCTCCCATTTTTGCTGGTGTATTTTATACTGTTTCCGTACCGAGACTCCTCTTCCGGGACGTTCTCCAACGAGACCCGAAGAAAAAGCAACAGCCACTTTATTCGAGACTATTTGCGCTTCATTCTTTTCGATTTTTCAAACTATCCTATCTTTTTGTGTGGTACCAGGACCGTTCAAAATGTTTCGATCAGTTATCTTTCCGTAATATTTAACGTGGACAGCAATAAAGAATTCATTTAAACCAACCACCGTCGGTGAAATGACCGGTTTTAGGTTTGTTATTTTCAAATTATTGAAATTATAAAGGTTTTTCCATGGGAATAGATTGAATCCTTTTTTCATTCCAGTATATATAGTAATAAATAATCACGTCAGGACAAGAACGATGTAATTTTAAACAGTGAAAAGATTAGAAGAATTTGAAAATATTGTTGTATCACTTTCAAGTTATTAAATATGTTAACCCC
Organism: Lasioglossum figueresi; assembly: GCA_028455805.1. Taxonomy (NCBI): domain Eukaryota; kingdom Metazoa; phylum Arthropoda; class Insecta; order Hymenoptera; family Halictidae; genus Lasioglossum; species Lasioglossum figueresi. The sequence continues at coordinate 7,515,390 of CM052198.1, read as the reverse complement.
TTGCCATACGATTTATTTTACGGTTCCAGTGATTAGAACGTTTTTGTAGTTCGTATAATTTCCTAAAAAAGGAGAAAAATATCTACTGTAAGCTTATATATTTTGCAATAGTTGTAGATTAGCAAAACCAAAGTAGAATTTTATTTCGGTTTAAAGGAAATTAGTAGCATACATGTTTACTAGACTCTGTTCACAATCTCCATCACGAGTCAGACACGATATTGTAGGGGAAGGGGTTAAGAATGAAAATATATTTCTATTTCACTTTATTTTGTTGCGATTCCGTTGTCTACGCGTCAGTCATTTGCGATGGTCGGTAGGTTTGGTGTCGAGCAGCGTTGAAGAGAACGTGTAGAAATTGAAGTGGTGTTTCAGTAATATTTAACGTAGACAGCCATTTTTGCTGCGGTGTAACGTCTAGTTTTAAGTTCGCCGGTTGCGAACGAGCGATCCGATCGCTCTAATCACGAAGTATGTTCCCAGAGCGAGGAAATCGGTCGAGGCCGGCGCGGTTCGGAGGCCCCGACGAATTAATTTCGCATCGAGAGTTCTAATTACAGGCGAAATCGGCGGAAAGCAAGATAAACGAGTCAATCGAAAAACACGGCGTGGCAGGGTTCGCGGCAGCGCGGCGAGGGACACGAAATTAATAGTATCCGTGGCCGGGAACAAGACCAGACCCGAGAGATTATCGTCGGCCGTTTAGGCACGGGTTACGACGTCACACGCAACACCGCGATCCTTTCCACGTATAATAATTATGTGTACCGTTCCCGATACATGCGCACGTACGCACACACGCGGGCATGCACAGGGAGCGCGGGCACAGTTTTGCCACGGCAAAAACCATTGCATGCTACGTTATTAATGGAATTTATCGAAGGAGAGACAGCCGGCCCAATGGGAAACCTTTAATCTATCGGCATTAAGAAGACGGAGAGATACGGTATTCGTTAGGCTCGACAATTTTTTAATCAGCGCCATTTTATCCTGGGAACCGTTGTTCGACGCTTGTGTTAGGAAACGTTCGAAGGATTTTTGTTTTTGAGTGAGGAATCATGTGGAGCGAAGATTTTGTAATTTAGAGTCGAGAAACGAGATTTTCTACGATTTTCTATAAAATTATCACCGATATCAAATTTTGAAGATTTTCTACGAAATTATTTATGAATTTAAACGTCTACGACTTGTTACAAAATTATCTATGATATACAATTTTTATGTTTTATGTACTACGAAATTATTTATGATTTTAAATGTCTACGACTTGTTAGAAAATTATCTATGATATACAAGTATTACGTTTCACTACGAAATTATTTACGATTTTAAATGTCTACGACGTGTTACAAAATTATCTATGATATTAAATAGTGAAGATTTTCTACGAAATTATTTACGATTTTAAATGTCTACGACTTGTTACAAAATTATCTACAATATTAAATAGTGAAGATTTTCTACGAAATTATTTACGATTTTAAATGTGTACAACTTGTTACAAAATTATCTATTATATACAATTTTTACTTTTCACTACGAAATTATTTACGATTTTATATGTCTGCGACTTGTTACAAAATTATCTATGATATTAAATAGTGAAGATTTTCTACAAAATTATTTACGATTTTAAGTTTCTACGACTTGTTACAATTTTTACCTTTCACTACGAAATTGTTTATGATTTTAAATGTCTACGACTTGTTAGAAAATTATCTATGATATACAAGTATTACGTTTCACTACGAAATTATTTACGATTTTAAATGTCTACGACTTGTTACAAAATCGTCTATGATATTAAATTTTTACGTTCCACTACGAAATTATTTATGAATTTAAATGTCTACGACTTTTTACAAAATTATCTATGATATACAAGTTTTACGTTTCACTACGAGATTATTTGTGATTTTAAATGTCTACAAATTGTTACAAAATTATCTATTATATACAATTTTTACCTTTCACTACGAAATTATTTATGATTTTATATGTCTACGACTTGTTAGAAAATCATGTATATGATAATAAATTTTGAAGATTTTCTACGAAATTATTTACGATTTTAAATGTGTACGACTTGTTACAAAATTATCTATTATATACAATTTTTACTTTTCACTATGAAATTATTTACGATTTTAAATGTCTGCGACTTGTTAGAAAATCATCAATGATATTAAATTTTTACGTTCCACTACGAAATTATTAATGAATTTAAATGTCTACGACTTTTTACAAAATTATCTATGATATACAAGTTTTACGTTTCACTACGAAATTATTTATGATTTTAAATGTCTACAACTTGTTACAAAATTATCTATGATATACAATTTTGAAGATTTTCTACGAAATTATCTATGATAATCCAGTGAAGTTGAACTGTATAGTTCGAACGCATAGTTTTATGCCTTTCAAGTTAATTTGTGATCACTCAACAAAATAAAAATGTGCTACTAAGGTCTGAAAAATATTTGACTGTGGATGTGTGAGACAGTTGCGTGTCCATGTTCCGCGCAGCTTGTGTCCTCGAATAATTCCCGATCAGCCTTGGGGCCGTTTCGGAACGTCTTCATCTTCCCCGAGGCCGTTGTACGTCCTCGCGACATTGTCTACCCCGCGGAGGCCGTGTGTATCTTCAAGATTTAAAGACAGAACCGTAGGACCGCGTAGGCGTCCGAGCCTAACAGAGCCTAACAGAGTCCGGGGCTGTATCCTCTCTCTGTGTAAGTTCTCGGTGTAAACCGAGCTTTACGGCGTTCGTGGCCCCGTCGATCGTGAGAGACCGTATTAGAGCGGCGCCGAGTTTTGCTTAGGCCAATGGTGTCGGTGATATCCTGAGGGGCGGGAGGGGTGCAAATAGGGTGCAAAGGTAGTTGATGCTGTTCTTCAGCGAGGAGACGAGTAGGAAATCGAGAGATTCGCCTAAATGAGAAAGAAAAGGAAAACTGGGGTAAATTTTGTTCCTTAGATACGATTACAAATATTTTTATATATAGTTTATATCAAAATCAACACCTACGTCACTAGTGCGGATTTTAATTAACAAAGAATAGAACATTTATCAAATCTTTACAGTTACTCGAATTAATATTCGTACGCTCTAAAAAAGACGATAACTTTTTTAATATTGTACTATACGATTTCAACTCTTTTGGGAAACTGGAGCAATTAGTTTACTACAGGATGCGAAAAGAAATTCTTTCGAAAATTCCAATTCATCGGAATTATAGAAGAAATACTAAAAGTTGCATTTTACAATTTTCTTACGTGGGCCTATATTGAAAATTTAAAAAATACGTTTTGTAGATCTGTGCGAATTAAACATATTCTGAAAATTTCGTCAGAATCGATCGACGTTGCAATCAGCTACGAACGTTTGAAGATGGTAAAAATTGCAGGTTTTCACGATTTTCTGCCTATATCCAAGTATTCTTACATCTTTCAACGCCTGTCGTTTTTTCCCCGTATCAACCGATTTCGACGAAACTGTCACAGTGCATATAATTGACACAGACCTACAAAACGTACTTTTTAAATTTTCGATATAGGCCCACATAAAAAAGTTGTAAAATGCAAGTTTTAATATTTCTTCTACAATTCCGATCAGTCGTTACTTTTGAAAAAAATTATGTTTACATCCTATAATAAACTAATTGCTCTAGCTTCCCAAAAAATTTCAAATCGCATAGTACACAATATATAAGAAAAGTTCTTTTTTAGAGCGTCCGAATATTAATTCGAGTTACTGTACGTATAACAGAAGCGAAGATAAGTGTTTGTGTACAGCGTGGGCATTCAGCAATTTATGAGTGATGAATTCTCCATGCGAACATAGTTTGTTTATTTCAATTTTCCTTTCAAACGAATACAAAGCAGGTCGTATTAATAAAAGCAGACCTTTAAAATCGGGAACTTACTGTACAATGAATCGTGTATGGATCACTTTGGATCAGGCTCCTGACTGAAAAGTCGAAATGTTCTAAGATTTCGGTGGGGTCAAAGTCTTGCATTGCACTGTAGGACGAAGAGGCGGAGAAATGGATCGAACGGCGGAGGAAGACGCGTGGATCTCTAGAGAAAGAGAGACAGAGAGGGGCGAGGGGAGAGAAGCAGGATGGAAGGGCACATGGAAGGAACAGCGTGTAACGATGTATCAAGCTGTTGCGCCCCTGGCGTGTCCGGCGATGGTGGATCGTCGCTTTGAGCTGGACCGCGCCGCTCTTCGGCTCTGCATCATGCCTTTACACGCTCCCAATGCCCAAACGAGGGACGATAATGCCTCGCTCTCGTCTTGTTCCCGCGCATAGACACTATTAATTTCGTATCCCTCGGCTCGACCCGTCTTAAGGGTTAACACACAGCCGACGCTCGGCCACAGCTTCGATTGACTCGTTCTCCTCCTCTCTGCCCTTCTATAATACTCGACGTGGTGCCGCCACGTCTTTTTACGTACTCCCGGTGGATCCTCCGCAAGTATTTTGCGCCTCCCCGTAGCTCTTGATCTCTACCCTCCCGACTCGAAATCCTCGGTGTAATGCGCCGAGATTATCGGGATACGTGGCGATTTTAATGATTCGGGATGAGAGACGCGAGCTTCGATAGCTCCGAGGTCATAGTAATCGACGCATTCTTCGGTTGTCTTGCTCTCTGCATTCAGGAATGCATTTGCTACCGGTTCGCTAGCGTCCCACTGCTTTGGAGGATGTGTTCGGTGTCAGTTTCAAGTGTGCGAAACGTTATGGAAGCTATTATCCTTTTTATTACCGGTTGTTTTAACATAGACGTTTCAAGAGAAGAGTGTATTTTTTAAATTTGAAGCTCGTTGAAAGTTCGCAACGTGCGGAACTCTTATTATTAATGTTATTAGATACAAATGTCTGCCATTTTCGAGAATCCTACAATCCCGACTGTGTAATAGTATGACGAAACGTTTCGTCGATGCGTTAAATCGAGCACCGCAGGGACCCGGAGCAAAGGATCGGCGCAGGGACACGGGAGACTTGCCGCTGTTCGATGTTTTATGGTGGCATCAATTACTTTAATATTCGAGCTCGTGATATCGGCGCAGGTCGGGCGAGTGTTCGCGAGCGCGTTTGCGATCCGCTTCGCTTCAGCGAGAGTTAAGGGTGTATTTTGGACTTCAGAAAAACGAAGTTAACGAAGTTGGTTTAGCATTTAAAATATTTTAATGAACCTCCGTAAAAACTTTGCTATAGATTCGTCAAAATCTTGCTTGTCCCCATGGAAATCTTTCTCATCATCGTGCGGTCGTATACAATGTTCAGATTTTCAATAACCGTAATATTGGTGTAGGTCAGGCGAGTGTTCGCTAGCCGCTTTTGCCTTTCGCTTAGCTTTTTTGGGCTCCAGAAACATGAAGTTAAAGAAGTAGGTTCAGCATTTAAAATATTTCAATGAACCCTCGTAAAAACTTTGCTATAGATCCGTCAAAATCTTGCTTGTCCCCATGGAAATCTTTCTCATCATCGTGCGGTCGCATACAATGTTCAGCTTTTCAATAACCGTAATATTGGCGTAGGTCGGGCGAGTGTTCGCGAGCTGCATTTGCCATTCGCCTCGCTTTTTTTAACTCGAGAAAAACGAAGTTAAAGAAGTAGGTTCAGCATTCAAAATATTTTAATGAACCCTCGTAATAACTTTGCTATAGATCCGTCAAAATCTTGCTTGTCCCCATGGAAATGTTTCACAACATCGTGCGGTCGCCTACAGTCCTCAGCTTTTCAATAACCGTAATATCGGCGCAGGTCGGGCGAGTGTCCGCGAGCCGCGTTTGCGATCCGCTTCGCTTTGGTGGACTACAGAAAAATGAAGTTAAAGAAGTAGGTTCAGCATTTAAAATATTTTAATGAACTTCCGTAAAAACTTTGCTATAGATTCGTCAAAACCTTGGTTGTCTCCATGGAAATCTTTCTCATCATCGTGCGGTCACATACAATGTTCAGCTTTTCAATAACCGTAATATTGGCGTAGGTCGGGCGAGTGTTCTCTAGCCGCATTTGCCATTCGCTTAGCTTTTTTGGGCTCCAGAATCATGAAGTTAAAGAAGTAGGTTCAGCATTTAAAATATTTTAATGAACCCTCGTAAAAACTTTGCTATAGATCCGTCAAAATCTTGCTTGTCCCCATGGAAATCTTTCACAACATCGTGCGGTCGCCTACAGTGCTCAGCTTTTCAATAACCGTAATATCGGCGCAGGTCGGGCGAGAGTTCGCGAGCGCGTTTGCGATCCGCTTCGCTTCAGCGAGAGTTAAGGGTGCATTTTGGACTTCAGAAGAACCTAGTTAAAGAAATTGGTTGAGCATTTAAAATATTTTAATGAACCCTCGTAAAAACATTGCTATAGATCCGTCAAATTCTTGCTTGACCCCATGGAAATCTCTCACAACATCGTGCGGTCGCCTACAGTGCTAAGCTTTTCAATAGCAGTAATATCGAAGCAGGTCGGGCGTGAGTTCGCGAGCGCGTTTGCGATCCGCTTCGCTTTAGCGAGTTTTAAGGGTGCATTTTGGACTCCAGATAAACGAAGTTAAAGAAGTAGGTTCAGCATTTAAAATATTTTAATGAACCCTCTTAATAACTTTGCTATAGATCCGTCAAATTCTTGCTTGTCCCCTTGGAAATCTTCCACAACATCGTGCGGTCGCCTATAATGCTCTGCTTTTCAATAACCGTAATATCGGCGCAGGTCGGGCGAGTTTTCGCGAGCGCGTTTGCGATCCGCTTCGCTTTAGCAAGAATTAAGGGTGCATTTTGGACTCCAGAAAAATGAAGTTAAAAAAGTATGTTCAGCATTTAAAATATTTTAATGAACTCTCGTAAAAACTTTGCTATAGATCCGTCAAAATCTTGCTTGTCCCCATGGAAATCTTTCACAACATCGTGCAGTCGCCTACAGTGCTCAGCTTTTCAATAACCGTAATATCGGCGCAGGTCGGGCGAGAGTTCGCGAGCGCGTTTGCGATCCGCTTTGCTTCAGCGAGAGTTAAGGGTGCATTTTGGACTTCAGAAGAACCTAGTTAAAGAAATTGGTTGAGCATTTAAAATATTTTAATGAACCCTCGTAAAAAACATTGCTATAGATCCGTCAAATTCTTGCTTGACCCCATGGAAATCTCTCACAACATCGTGCGGTCGCCTACAGTGCTAAGCTTTTCAATAGCAGTAATATCGGAGCAGGTCGGGCGTGAGTTCGCGAGCGCGTTTGCGATCCGCTTCGCTTTAGCGAGTTTTAAGGGTGCATTTTGGACTCCAGATAAACGAAGTTAAAGAAGTAGGTTCAGCATTTAAAATATTTTAATGAACCCTCTTAATAACTTTGCTATAGATCCGTCAAATTCTTGCTTGTCCCCTTGGAAATCTTCCACAACATCGTGCGGTCGCCTATAATGCTCTGCTTTTCAATAACCGTAATATCGGCGCAGGTCGGGCGAGTTTTCGCGAGCGCGTTTGCGATCCGCTTCGCTGTAGCAAGAATTAAGGGTGCATTTTGGACTCCAGAAAAATGAAGTTAAAAAAGTATGTTCAGCATTTAAAATATTTTAATGAACTCTCGTAAAAACTTTGCTATAGATCCGTCAAAATCTTGCTTGTCCCCATGGAAATCTTTCACAACATCGTGCGGTCGCCTACAGTGCTCAGCTTTTCAATAACCGTTGTAATTGCCTGATAACTGATACACCTATTGCCCTAGCATTCCGGAGGACACCGTCGTCCGGGCATGGTCGATACAGATTACTCAGCCCGAGACGGCCGGAGGCGGCGTTGTTCAAGTTCGCCGAACGAATCACGCGAGTCATCCGTGTAACTCGGCCCCGAGGACAGGTTTAACGTTTTTAACGTCAGCGAGATTTACGGGACGGGAGGCAGGGCGAATCGTGTTGGAAGGGACAATTCCGGCCCTTAACAATTTCAGTTTTTCATACGCGTAGCCAGAGACTAAAGGGTTAGAGGCACCTACATAGGATCTCCGGTCCTGGATGTTTCATACGCCTGTGTGCGCGAGAGGAGGTTACCGCCTCGACGCTCTCGTTCGACGCCATAACGAGCAGATATGGTGGCTGGTCAAACACGACCCGGTGATTCTTTATGGGGCCATTAAAAGCCGCGAGGAGTCATAGTCGCACGGTAAACATTATTATAATCCGACTAGCGCACCGAGCCGCGCCGATTACTTTGCAAAGCCGCGCTGGGACGACTGCTTTAGGGTCGCGATTTCGCTTTACGAGCTCTGACACCAACGATGGGACCCGAGCCCTCTTCTTCCTAGCGAGGAGACGTCTTGATTCATGGACGGAAACCGAGCTGCCTCGGGACGATTTGCAACGCTGCTCTCTGCATTTCCATCTCTGTCTCTCTTCATCTCAAACTATCATTCTCACTCTCTTAGCTCGCCCTTTGCTGCAAGCTCCGCGGCCCGCAGAAAGAACACCGGCGGTTTAATTAAAATGGTTTTCTGGCACAGTCGTCGCAAATCCGGATTTAACAGTTCACGGTCGCTGTAAACAATTGTTTTGAAAAGCTCAAATATGTCTAAATATTCCATAATAATATTGGCAGGTACAATAATGGTACAGATGAAGTAGATCATACAATAATAGAATTAATTGTTATGTCGTTCGCAATGTCATTTCGTCTTTTTAGGGGATAATGAAAGCAAATCCGGATTTAGCACATCAGGGTCGCTGTAAACAATTGTTTGGAAAAGCTCAAATATGTCTAAATATTCCATAATAATATTGGCAGGTACAATATTATACGGATGAAGCAGATCATACAATAATAGAATTAATTGTTAGATCGTTCGCAATGTCATTTCGTTTTTCCAGCGGAAAACGAAAGCAAATCCGAATTTAGCAGTTCAGGGTCGCTGCAAACAATTGTTTGGAAAAGCTCAAATATGTCTAAATATTCCATAATAATATTGGCAGGCACAATATTATTACAGATGAAACGGATCACACAATAATAGAATTAATTGTTAGATCGTTCGCAAAGTCATTTCGTCTTTTCAGGGGAAAATGAAAGCAAATCCGGATTTAGCAGTTCAGGGTCGCTGTAAACAATTGTTTGGAAAAGCTCAAATATGTCTAAATATTCCATAATAATATTGGCAGGTACAATATTATTACAGATGAAGCAGATCACACAATAATAGAATTAATTGTTAGATCGTTCGCAAAGTCATTTCGTTTTTTCAGGGGAAAATGAAAGCTAATTTTTTACCATTTAGAACAGGTTTTACGACATTTTGTTCTATGATCGTTTGCGATTTTCAAGCAATTTACCATTGCGGTAATTAAAAAGCGAAAGGTGAAGGAACTGCGTACGTTGGTTTTGCATATTTCACGCGATGACGAAAAAATGCTTGAAAGATTAGAAAGCAGTACAAGGCAGGAAATGACGTCCGAAATGTCAGTTGTCAAGATATACCTCGATTTTGCGATTTAAAATAAGGTTAATAAATAACAAATGGAAGCAATGTCATCTCTACACGAAAAATGAAATTACTTTTCGAACGACCTAATACATCGAAGAGCCTTATTATTATTACTTGAGTTACAACAGACAATTTCTACTGTCAGCAAAATTTCCAAACAGAGTATCGAATGAACAGAACTACATTTCTATTCCCATTTCTTGCAATTAACACATGCTGCATAATGACCAGCAGTCTGCTCATCATCCTCTCAGCAGAATCAGCTGTGGCAGCATTCCGGCAGGAAAATCGCTAATTAAAAAATTCTGAAACAGTTAGAGTATCGAGCGAAACATCTAAAGAACCTTACAATAGTCCCTTTGTTTAAGGATTCAGCTCCTAGGCAGAACAAAGAGGGATCGATATCACTGTCCTGCTGGCACGGATCTCCGATCAGCCTAACGCTCGGCTCGTGCAAATCGGGATTCACCACGGTACGCTCTAGGATGTCACGCGGGTCAGCGTATGAGAAGCGTATCTGCCTCTAAATAGCATCGATTACTTTAATGGCCGCGATCATAATGCCGGTGTGGATCGTGGAGCGCTCGCGGGTCGGTAGGTGTCGGGGATCCGGTAAGCGGCCGTTCCGTGTCTTTGTAACATAATCGGCTAAGTGTGGAACGTTAGCCGCATTACAATAACGTCGAGATGATCGCAGGAGAGAATGAGAGAGAGAGAGAGAGAGAGAGAGTCAAAGTGGCCTCGTAAAGAATCAATGTATCGTGCATTGTCCACGGTGCTCGCCGCGGATCCTCGTTCGAGTCGGAAACCGTTTCGCGGAAGAGAATAAGCCTCTATTACAAGGCATTGTGGTCAATTATTGTTGAAGACGTGTACAATATTCACGTCTTGCTTGGCTATACGCTAGTTGTATCGGTTTAGGCATTCATGACGAAATTGTGCAGCTTGAAAGATTTTTGGCTGATGCAGTGTGAGAGATATACAGGATATCCCCAAAACGTTGCACCTCCTTGAACGAGATGATTCCTGAGATCCTTTTAAGTAACTTATCCAGTGCCGGATTAAGCTAGCGCGGGGCCCGTAGCAAATGTTACCTGGAGGCCCTAGGTTTTGCATGATAATAAAGCAAAACACAATGAAGCACCTTTTTTTAGCAGAAATATCTGTTAATAGTAGCCAGGGCTTTTTCTGCTGCAAGCGCGGGGCCCTTGGAAGAGCACGGGGCCCCCAGAAGATGGCGGGGCCCGTAGCATTTGTTACTTCTGCTACTGGGCTTAATCCGGCTCTGAACTTATCCCTTTGCGAAAATCGTCTGCGAGGTTTCGTTGAGGAGATGTTAACGAAATACACGGAATAATCGGAGTGCGGCGTCTGTGGACGAAGCTTGGGGTCTTTTTTTATGTTAGAAAATCTCATATGAGATTTATTTCAACAATACAAAGATACAAAGATTACGGACAAGAGAAAGAATCATTTTTACAAAATATACAACTGAACGTGCATAGACCTTATAATGAGGACATAAATACAAGACACAGTATAAACCAATCACTTAAACCTTAAGACCACAGCTTTTCTCAACGGAGTCTGCCTGCTTTGATTGGTCCGTGTTTTTCGTGAATAACTCCTGAACACAGCCGCGGAGAAGATTTTCGTACAGGAAAAAGTTACTGGAAATTACCTCAGGTATCGCCTATAAGCTGAGTTGTGCAGAATTTCAATTGAATTACTCTAGGAATTATAATTACAAAGTAATTGAATTATGTTGTAATTTATAATTCAAATGTTCATTCAATTAAATTATTGTACAATGTAAGTCGTAATTGCAGTTGGAGTAGAATTATAAAATACTTTGTAATTAAATTACATTGATAACGAATTACGAGGACGAGGAATAGAAAATACGCCGCATAGACAGCAAACAAGTATATGAAAGAGAAACATAAAAATATATCGCACTTCTTCAAAGTTCGGGGCGATAATTTGGAGAGCTGTATTTGAATTATACAGGGTGCGGCACCTAAAACAGGTCACCTGAATAAATCGCTTGCTTTTGAAGATAGAAAAAAAAAGGATCAAACCAAACTTACTTGAGATCGAGGGGCTCGTAATCTGATGTCGTTAATTTTTTTATAGGTGGAGACGTCAAGGAGATACGAAGGTCAACTCTGTTTTTTTAAATGGAACGGTATGGTTTTTTATTTACATTCTGATAGTGTATTTCAAGACGAATACAATGACTTATTATGATGGTCATTCAAGGTTACGCAAGGTCAACTGCAATAGAAAATAAAATGTCTCAAAGCACTCTTCAAATACTTTTGTGTCTTCTCTGGTTGTTGGCATACTGCTCTTCTAAGTATTGGTAAGGGTCGCAGAACATAAATAAACATACCATCGCATTGTATGCTTACCTGTATCCAGAAATGTTATTAGTAGTTTGACTACCGACCAGAGTACGGCTTCGAAATATTCAATCCGAGTGTTCAATTTTCAAGAATGCGTTACACGATAGCAGAGAAAGTGAAAATGGCTATCATTTATGGCGAATGTCATAGAATTATGAGGAAAACGGTGCGCATGTACGGTGAAAGATTTACCGATCGTAATAGTCCTTCGCTTCCTGTCTTTGCAAACATTATAAAAAAGTTTCGAGAAACTGGAAATGTGGATAAGAAAAAACGCACTCGAGCCAAAAAAGCAACCGACGATGGAAACACGATAAACATTGTAGCAAATGTAATACAAAATCCACATGTTGGTACGAGGCAACTTGAACGCGAAAGTGGCATCGGTCGACGAAGTATTTTGCGAATACTTAAAGTGAACAAATTTCACCCATTCCACATTTCACTGCATCAACAATTAAGTGAAAATGATTTTCAAAAACGTTTACAGTTTTGCGAACGGGGCCTACGGAAACTGCAAGACGATCAAATGTTCTTGAATAAAATTTTGTTTACGGATGAGGCCACATTTACAAACCACGGACAAGTTAACTGTCGCAACATGCATTACTGGTCAGTAGATAATCCACGATGGCTACGAGAAGTGGACAAACAGAGACCTTGGTCCGTCAACGTCTGGTGCGGCCTTCTTCGTAATAAAATAATTGGTCCATATTTCATCGATGGCACGCTAAATAGTCATAAATACGAGAGAATCTTAAAAGACGTTTTACCAGAATTGTTAGAGGACATTTCACTGGACATGCGACAGTCCATGTGGTTCCAACGAGACGGATGTCCTGCTCGTTCGGCTCGAAATGTTACAGAATTACTGAACAGGACATTTGAAGGTCGTTGGATTGATCGATCAGGAAGTAATAAATGGCCAGCTCGTTCCCCAGACCTGACACCGCTAGATTTTTATTTGTGGGGAAAATTGAAGGAACAAGTGTACCGCGAAAAACCAACAACCACAGTTGATATGCAAGAACGTATAAAAAGAGCTTGCTCTGTAATAGATACAACTGAAATTTGTCAGGCAGTATCATCGGTATTGCAACGTTTTAGATTATGTCTCAATGTTCAAGGTCGACATTTTGAACACTCGAAGTAGCAGGGAATACGTACATAACATGTTACATGTAAATCGTCGTAGCGTTCGAAGAGTGCTTTGAGACATTTTATTTTCTATTGCAGTTGACCTTGCGTGACCTTGAATGACCTTCGTAATAGGTCATTGTATTCGTCTTGAAATACACTATCAGAATGTAAATAAAAAACCATACCGTTCCATTTAAAAAAACAGAATTGACCTTCGTATCTCCTTGACGTCTCCACCTATAAAAAAATTAATGACATCAGATTACGAGCCCCTCGATATCAAGTAAGTTTGGTCTGATCCATTTTTTTCTATCTTCAAAAGCAAGCGATTTATTCAGGTGACCTGTTTTAGGTGCCGCACCCTGTATAGTATTTCAATTACATATCTGATTAAAATAATTAGTAATTGAATTAATCGAAAGGTTTGAATTATATAATTCAGTTACGACATAGTTGAATTACTAAATAATTGAAACACAATGTAATTGAATTAGCACAACTCTGTCCATAAGTTCGATAAAGAGAAATTTAAAGATACCCGGGTTATTGACACAATGATCACCGTTTCGGACTTCTACGAAGGCGTTCGTTTATCGAACCGGTGTCCCCATCAAAGATGAAAATTTCTTTGGTCGAATTGGCCACTGGTCAGTTAGCACCTTCGCGCAGAATTTCCAAGAGACTCTCTTCACCGAGATAATAGTTGGTGGCGCATAGTTGCTCGCGGATTGCGTTCCGTGACGTCAATATCAGCTCGCAGAGATAGACAGGAGCGTGCTGGGCCGGTTGTGTGAAAATATTTGCGAGCGTGCGTGTTCCGATCGAGGAGGAATGCGAGTGCGTGCCGGCTCGGTCCTCGCGGAATTTCTGCGAGCGATTTCTATGTTATACCAACGCCGGAGAGCTTAGGGTAGCTCCGAGGAGGAGAGGCTCCCGGCGCGGTGAATAGGCGAGCAAAATAATTGAGAGGATGCATATGGGAAAGTGTGCCCGCCGTACTAACCGAGTATCCTCGCTCGGGAGTCCCACCGACAAAAACTTAATTACCGTTCGCCGCGGATAAATGAATGGTAATTGCCGCGGATAATCGCGTGCGAGGGCCCGGCCGCCGTCGAACATGTAGAAATTTTGCTCGGTATCGAGGGAATTATGCGAGAAGTTTCTCCGAGAAGTGGACGCTCCGATGGACAACTATGACGATTATGCCCTCCGTGTATAAACTGCTTCGTGGTTCCCCGAGAGCTCAACCCGTTGCATCCCTTAACAGTACCTTGCAATGAAATATTCATAATTGTTTGAATTGTATTTAATTTTTGGTCATGCAACTGGCTAATAAATTGGCATGTTGTAGTAATTGATCCCGAACCACCTTCATCGGGAACCATGACAAATTGGGTCCCGTCAGACCCAGTTACCTCCGATACGGAACAACGCGACGAATCAAGGAAGGACAAGCTCAACGACGATCAGAATGGCGAAGGGTTGAAGAGTTAATAAAAGGCGGGAAGCGGACGACAATGACACAAGAGACTCGCAAGTGGCGACAGCCGCAGAAAAGAGAGAAAGAGAATGGTCACGCTAGGTCGAAAGGAAGGCATAACGAAGAATAAATAATTAGCGTGCGGCTTTAGGGTTGCGGTTTCGGCGCACGCGCGTCGGCTGTCGACGACTGACGTCCGGTCCTTTAATAACGACGCGAGGGCTGTCGACAGAGCCCTTCCTCTTTTTCTCCCTCTATCCTCCACCATAGTGAATTGTGGCCAGCAGAACGCCTAACAGATCGTTCCACCGCGGAGGGAGAGAGAGAAACCTTCGCGAATCGCCCCGCTTTTTAATTAACCCCATCCTGTTTGCTGAAAGGGTAACCTGACTTCGAGCTTTTTACAACTTGTAGAAACTTCGACTTCGTTTTTTAATAAAATTCCCCGGCTGCGGAAAGCGTCCAGGATCGGGCAGGTATCGATTTACGTATCGATTTATACATCGAAGAATGGTTCTAGATGTTTGTTCGATTTTCCCAGCGTTTAATCGTGAAAATTCGTGAAAATGTGCTAAACTTCAATGCACCGGAATCTCTTTTTATACGATACGGTTTCGAAGAAATAATTTTTACATGAAATGTAAATTATATCATTAGATTTGTAGTATGAGTTATTTACTTTTTTGTGGTTTTTCGGTTTCATCGATTTTTCAGCAGTTTTATTTAGCTTCGCCGCGGCTTTTACGCTGTAAAACGAGACTCAAGAGTAATTGCGCTGGGAAGTGAGTTTGCCCAATTTTTCGCAGAGGATTTCAATTTTTGTAAATACATTTTTCACCGCGATTCTTTATGCGCGACGGGTACGATACTTTGAAATAAGTTACAAAATAAATTGAGACTTAAGTTTCCCTGTGGCAACAGATCGGATACCTGTACGATGTAAGTGACATTTCGCTCATAGCGTCGGTTTCCTGCAGCAATCGTTAAACATTTATCCGCAGCACAGCTTCCTCTCTCTCTCTCTCTCTCTCTTTTCCTCCGATTCTCCGCGGCTTTTTGCCTCGGCTTATAATCCGCCGATACGGTTATCTCGCGGCCGACGTTTACGACAGATGAGTCCGGCCGGTCCGACTAAACTTCTGGTAATTAGGAGAACGTTGTACAGTTTAAGTACTTTCACTTAAAGTCGAATATACGAGGCTGTTGGCCACCCTTCACCCGAGTCTCTCTTTCCTAGCCGCGGAACAAGTATCCGGAACGAGTCTCCTAGCCGCAAACCTACCAATAAATTACCGGTCATTTTTTCACCGGAAACCTGAGCCGGCCAAATTGGACGAGAACGCCACCGGACGAAAGTATTCGATCGTTCAATTGGCAATAACAGTGGTTTTTCTCGAGAAATTACCATTCGAGGATAACGATAGTTAAAATCGTTCAGATGGGTCAAAAGACCTATCACAGGTTTTTCGTTGCACTGTTACTGAAATCAGGAAGTTGTGGGCAATTGTTAACTGTCCGATGGTAAGCCGATTGTTAATGGTTTATATATGGACGCATTAACAAAATTTTCTGATTACGCGAATCAATCGTCTCGCGCAGGTTGAGGGAGTGGACTCTTGTTTCCAGAGTTGCAAGAGTGCAGGATGCGTCTTCTCGTTTCTCGATAATGCAAAGATGAGGTTCTTCGGTAGTCAACAGCGCTAGATAAAAGATCTATTAAACTGAACTTAAATTGTAAAGATAAAGTCTTATTTTTACGTTTACGAGGCGTAATTTTCATTATTCGTAAGCATAAAGCTGCGACTGCTACATGCCGCCGTATAATGAAAATTACACCTCGAAAACGTAAAAATAGGGCTTTTAAAGGCGATTGCGGCCTAGATTGATCTTCCATCTAGCGCTTTTGACTACCGAAACCCTCATCTTTGCATTATCGGCGAATGAGAAGTCGCATCCCACACACTTGTGATCCTGTAAACGTGTCTATCCCATTAAGAAACGACAGGACTATAAATAGCGAGCAGTTAGCAAATTGCTCGAACCGTTCGCCGCAAGACCAAACCGGAAACTGAAGTCGTCCCAGAGCCGGCGAAAAAACCGTCTTCAAAGAGGTTAATCGATCAGCGAAAGACAAAAAGCGTACTACCTCGTCCCGCGGATAGGCGAAGCCTGCTGATTAGTCAGACACGTTGATTCGACGTCGTTTTTTTCCTTCGTTCGATTGATAGCGATCTACGTGTTCTCGCGACCACGAGGAAAAAGAGGTGAAGTGCCTCGTTCCTCGCCCGAGGCGACCACGAGGAACGTGACATCGCATCGGCTCGCTAAACGGATGCGTGTAAGTATAACCTGCCGAGATCTGTGACGCGTTATTTAACGCGAAACATCGCTGATTCACGAACAAGATGGCACACGGCGCTCCTCCGGGTCTGCCGGTCGTGCCCATTGTCCGAAAAATTGCTTTTTCGGTTGTCCCAATTTAATCCGTCGAAATTGATGTAGAAAGCGTCACAAGGTCAAAAGTTCAATAATTTTTTTCGACCGCGGCGTATTCTATTCACGACAAGGCCAAAAATATGATAGAAGAAATGATAAAAAGTTCTCTCAAAAACTCGTGGTAAAGTTTTCTCGTTATCAAACTGATTTTACTCGTATTTGAAACTTTATCATAATTTATTGAGAGAACGGTTGACTTTTGACCCGTGGTTTGATGCACTTTTTAGTAGAACAAGATGCGAGAAAAAAATTGTCGACCTTTCGCCCTCGAAATAAATTTTTCGACGTAGTGACTACGTTGGAATATCCATGCATTGAAAGGGTAAAAAGTTGCAGCGCGGAGTAAGCGTGGAGCGACCGATCGAAAGAAGGAAGGATCTCGAGCGTGGGGATCGAGAAGTGATGGGGGCAGAATCTACGGACCGATTCGGCGGGTCCGGAGCGCAGGTGCGCGCGATTTCGCGGCCGCTCGATTTATAGACCGATCGGCGCGAGTTATCCGCCTCGCGGATTGCGGGATCGGCGCGGATCGGATCGGGCCTGACTCTTAGACCCCGCGGAAAGCCGGCCCGAAGGGATCGGCTTCGATTCAATGCCCTTATTCGCCGCGGGTATACGTTACGCCGCGTTATCTCGATACAGGTGCGTACGTCCTACCGCGGAAGATGAACGGTCGTTAGAGAGAGGAAACGGTATGCAGATGAGAGCCCGAGAACGAGAGAGGCTCGCTACACAGCAAAAGCTTGCTGCGGCCAGAGAGATCCTGAACACTTTCGGCGCAACGGGCACAGAAAGAGAGACCGGCTACAATTTTCTCGCCGGGTTCTCGCTGTTTTGTTCGTCGCCGAGTCGGTCGCCCGTTTTGGCGAGATCTCGCGGATAAACGATCGCGGAATGACGACCGAAACGCTAATTCGCGATGTTCCAGGGACAAACGCAGCGCCGCGCTGATTTATTTGTTTCCGTTTCCTTGACGCCGCGCTCCGAGGTATGATTTATCGCCGACCGGTGGCCTCCGAGCTGATAATATCGACGCTAGGCGTTGCGGAATCGGTGCTATCGTCTTACCGAGGGTGAATACGATTTAGTGAAGAATGGGCTCGAGGTGAAGAGACTTTAAGGATTTAATACAGCCGAGTCCGGAAAACAGGGTGAAGGCAGTTGTAGATTGCGCTGATTTAGTTAAATACACCCTGTCCCAGAAACCATCCTTAGTCATCGGGCTGCGGATTTTGAGAGTTCACGAGAAAAATTTTGATTTAACTTGTGCCACTTTCAACATTTCAAAAATGTTTCTCGGAATGAAATAGGTCGAAATGGAGTTCATATTTGGGACTCGTGTTAAAACGCACTATTAAGTAATGTAGCAAGAAGCTTGACGCTGTTTCAAGCAAATACTGCAGAAAACAAATACAAGAAGCAGAGATAATCGTCGGTATGGAATTAAACGAAGGTTAGGCTTGACCGTTTCGCACTGCGTCCGCCTTTCGCCTTTCACCGTGAGACACTTGTTACTCTCACCTGTTACTTATTCGTCGCTCTCTATCTCGACAAAGCTGGAGCAGTGTCTAAATTCGTTGTCACGATGCAACTCCGAAGCATCTGCTTGCATCCGCTAAACCTGCAACTGGAAGTGACTTATCGAAATGACAACGCTAAATTGAAGTTTCTCGCAATTTTCATCGCGGGGCGTACTTGATTAAATCTATTTAACTCCTTGCCGGAACATTTGCTTTATACTTAGTGATTTAAACGTCTTCATTCCCAAAAATATCGTAGAAGAGAAAACTTATATTTTTTGCGTGGCTACATTTAAACAAACAGAATCAAAGATTTCATCTAAATAGAAAGGCATAACAATCATATTTGTTAGAATAAACTCTATATCTCGATCGTCCAAATGTTTTAAATATTTAGAATAATTTTCTCGGCGCTACGGTTTCGATCAAATTCTACGCTATATTGCTAATTTGTAACACTCCAAACGTATCTCGATTCGGATTTGAATCTTGTTACCGTCATATGAGACCACGTTGCTACAGAATTGTGTTTTTCTATAGGAGGAAATAAAGGTGGTGTTTCGTCCTAGACCCGCTAGAGGACTCATCATAAGGCTATCTAGCGGGACCCGCCTTATACACGGGATGTTTAAAGGCGCTTTGAGAATTGTATACAGGGTGTATCCGTTAAGTTATGTCACCATTTTTTAGGCATTTCCAGTAGTGCAATTAAAAAATGTTTTAGACAAAAGTTTCTCAGTACTTGATGAGCTACATGTTCGCATATTCTTAAATCTGAAAAAAATGTTTTTTACGTAAAAAAGTAAAGGTCACCTCGACTTTTTTAAATGGCACTCTATGTTTTGGACATCATAGGATTGTTTCTGACGTCGAGACGAATTTAACGGTGTACTATACTATGACCTTGAAATGATCTCAAACTTGAAATGTGTCGGTCAAAAGTATTAACCCTTTCGGTACGGAGGACCTGTCCGCGGTTATACATTC
>CM052198.1:7475955-7495789 GCA_028455805.1 Lasioglossum figueresi | reverse complement strand
TCGAAAGCATAAAGCTGGGCGTGTAGCTATTTTCATAAAGCTGCGACAGCTATATCCTTCCGAATAATGCAAATTACGCCCCGTAAACGTAAAAATAGAAGTTTTGAGGGCGATAGCGACCTAAAACGATCTTTTATCTAGCGATTTTGATTACTGAAAACCCCCATTTTTGTATTGTCGAGAAATGAGAACGCGCATCCCGCACCCTTGCAATCCTGGAAAAAACGAGTCTACTCCCTTAACTATGGATTTATTGTGGATTACACATTTTTCACGCTCGCCTATATCGTTCTCCGCAGATGTTGTTGCGTTCGTTATCGTGCGATTTCGAGCAATACCCCTTATAACTTCAATAACTGCAATTTTTAGTTTGGGCCTCGGAGCAGTAAAATTTGATAAGACAATTGTGTCGGTCCAATATGGCCGACGTGACAGCCACGGCGTTATTTATCAATGGATTACGGATGCAAAATAAACATCTCCTACGTTCATTCTAAGGAAGACAATCTAAACGGCGATAACTTCTTTCAATAATTTTAAAGTTTCGTACTGCACGCAGTCGTGTTTCTCCTAAAATCCGCGTTTGCCATTCATGTTCCTGCGCGTGTTCTCGCCCCGACACAGGGATCTCATCCGCTACCAAAGAAAACCGAGCAAATTATGCTCGGACGAACGAGAGTCCGACGCACGGAGGATTACGGCAAAGCGATGAGTGTATCGCGGCGGGCAATTTGAATTAATCGAAGCCCGCCTCCCCGGCATCTGGCCGCGGGCGTAATTTGTAAAGTAACCACATTACGCCACGCGTTATTTGGTACAACACATTATATAACGATAGAATACGTAATGCGCTCGGTGGCAAGTCGCGGGGACCCGAGAAGTCCGGCGGGGAACGCGTCTGCCCCGCATCTATTTTAATACTCCGATATTATTATAATAATCGTTGAGCAAACCGTTCCGCGCGCTCGCCATTTCCCGCTCGTAATCGAACGGCGTTCTGCGCTGAATGGGCCCCGTGGATCTGGGCACGCGGTTCCGAACAGAATAAAGCGAAAGAGATAGGCAGAATAAAGAGAGAGAGAGAGAGAGAGTCCTTCCCGCAGGGGCCAAACCGACACGCTCGCGTGTAATCACTGTAATTTCGGGCGCGGACCGCCGGTAATTTTTGGCCGAGCGATCGCGAGCTTTCATTCGATTTCATTAATACTCCCGTGGTATACACCGCCTAACCCTCGTGGCAGTTCTTCGCAGGTCGTGCGACGATAACGCGACGTGACCGAGAACCACGGCGCGCAAAACCCTGTCCATCACGGGCCCAGTTACAGCAGCATCTCCGTAACTGTCGTGTCGTCGGATTTACCGAAAGACAGTTCTGGTTGGCCGGTTCACTGGTTCTAAGTGGGATCCGCAGAGTGGTGGGGATAAAATTTTGACAGTTACGGTAGAGACATCTGCCACACAGTTACGGAAATAACACGCCGTTTTGCTCTTAAGTGTACTCTGAGAGCCGATCGATCTAACCACTGTGATTTAGAGCGGAGGTTTCGCGAGGATTCGCGAAATCTCGACGCCGACGTCGCCCTCCGGCTCGCCTTTGTTTTACGAACTCGAGAAAAATGGCACCGTGCCAACTGCAGGTCGACCGGGCTTTCTGTCGCACCGATGCGTTTCGCTCTGCGTTCTGTTGCAGCTTTTTCTGAAATTTTACCATCGACCGTGATTAGAACTGTTCCTAAATAAATTTAATAACGACATTTTTGTCAGACATCGTCGATTTTGTACATACAGGTGGTTATATCCTCCAATTTTTTGATATCGTCGAATGTTGTCTATATTTTATAAGAAATGAAACCACCCCTTGCAAAAATTGAAATGTTCTGAAACTATTTAAAACGTGGTTGAATAAAATTTACGTCGTTTTGCTGTCTATTAAAGTAAAAGAGTTTCTTACACAAAGTTTATAATGTTCAAGTTATCGAATTTGTTATCAAATACTATAATTTTCATACCAGATTGTGAAGATATGAATTTTCTGAATGGAATGAATCAAGAAATGTCCATTACAACCGATATTAAACAATCACTCGAGTTAAAAATGTCCATTTTAAATTTGGAAAAGGTAAACTGACTACAAAATTGTACATGCATTCGCTAGAAAGCTTTATGCGTGTACAGCGCACGCGAATTATAAAATAAAAATGTAGTCAAATAGAATACAGCGTTCCGTTTTATCCTCAGCTGAGAATATGCTCGCGAGGGAATAGAATTTTACTTGATTGCAGTTTCTTTGAATTTGCGTACAAAAACGTGAATTTGCATAAAGTTCCACAGTCTAGTAATAATACAGACGGGGTTGTGCCGTTCGTGTGGGGGTTGAACTAGAAACGAAGAAAAATATTTTTTCAGTTTATACAATTTCAATGACCGCTGTTTCGTTTAAAAATGAACACGATCGAAATCAGTGCCGAGAGTATTTATTTGGATCATATAAATCCTCTAATTCCCTAATAAATATTGCTTCTTTCTCAGTTTTAGAAAAACAAATATTTGAAGTTCCTAAATTCTTTTATTGAAGGAGGGAACAAAATGTGGAGTGAAAAATGAAGAGAAACGTGCTGGAAAAATAAATAGCTGAATTTATCTGACGAGCTCGAATTTGTAACTTTCACGATTAAAAATAGACGAATAAGATAATATTAAAAATAAGAAAGAACATGACAAATTGATAAGTAAAAAATTCTATCAGAAAATATTAAAAATCAGCATTCGTATCAATGAAAATATCCTCGAAACCGATTAAACGCGTACCTTACATAATGCGACACGCTGTTTACAATGCACCGTGTCGAACGCAACGAAAGAAAGCGGCGTTCAATGGATTATTAGCGCGCGGGGCGCAATTAAAACTAATCTGCAAGTAAAATCGCCAACGTTTGTGCTTCCGCGTCCCGGAACAAAAGGCATTCTTCAGGTATGTGTCGATATTAACGAGTTGGTATCGTAATCCAAAGCGGAGGAACTCGACTGAGAACACGGACTCTTTTGCGTTTCGATTTCGCGCATAATAATAACTGCACCGCGAGCGCATCCTGCACGTCTGTATCGAACATCATTAGCGGTGGGATCAAGTTCAATACGCGATACGAGCATCGATCAATTAAAGTTCTTGTCCTATTTTGGGACTGAAAACTCGGCGACAAATTCCTAATTATAATACTTCAATTTCAGTCACTATAATTTTCTTATCCGGAAATATTTAACCTTACGGCGATCAGTTTGACACATTTCCCACCGATTCTGAACAAATACTCTCATATTCGTGAGAACTGCTCGAGAGAAAATTTTAATTTATTCACAGAACTTTTTTATTTTTGATTGTTACTTTATGCAACTTTTGAGAATATATTCGCGACATTTTTCTGGTTAAGATGAGACCAAACACGATGCAGTTTGGTTCATGTTTAATTGTCTGATCCACGATACAGTGGGACCTCGATTATCCGAATGGTCTCTACATTTTCTTAGTAGTTTCCTAAAAAATCCTACAATAACAAAGACACCATGGACGTGCACTTTGCTCCAGTAGTCCACATATTATGGATACAGAGTGGCCGTGCGAGGGTAGTTACAGAACTACATATACACGAACCGATTTAAAAAGCGAGCTCCACTCGCGCGCTCTAATAATAGCAATCAAATGCAAATCCAGCGGACACTTATACGAAGCTATGGGTCAAGTTAACAGCTCACTTTCCACGACCTATCGAAACCGTAGGCCTATGGAAACCGCGTTCCCAGCGCTGCTCTGGCACCGTTGCCATTAACATTCCCTTCATTCTTCCTCGGGACTTGACGCCTGCGTTTGCATTATCGATTCCTAGCACACAGGTGGTGTTCCGTGATTGGACGTAGTCCAAGCAATCAGAGTGAAAGTCGGATAGAAACATTAGCCTGTTGTTTGCGCTTTTCCTAACATTATCCGCTGGAGTCTCGCTTGGTGTCCGCGATAGCAAAAGATTGTTTGCAACCCTTAAACCACCCAGCGAGTAACTTTATCGAACTCGCAACAATAGTTAGAGACTCTTTCTTCATTTCTGTTGACGGCAACCGTGATTGGATGAGTGGAAAAATTTACTTTTATACTATCAGAAGACCCTAGTTTATTAATGTATATTAATACTATTAAATACCACATTCAAATTGCCACAACTCCTCAACAAAAGGTCACAGGACAATCACTCTGGGCTCATTCTAGAGTAGAATAAAGGTCGAACTCAATCGACTGCAAGAAGAAAACTGTTTACTGTTAAAATAAAAGTACAAAGACACGGAGATCGCAATCCGAATGATCAAGACGTTGCTCGGTCGAGGACTGTTGCACGACTAGAAGCTAAAACGCGGAAGAAAGGAAAAACTTTGCCTATGCACTCGGCATCGTCGAACGGTCAGCGGACACATGGCTTTTATGGCCTGACCCGAGCCTACGTCTGGCAGGAAAAACTCGCAATGGAAAATGTAGAATTTCAAAATACAATCTGTGGAAGTAAAGATTGTTCGTTCAGAAAAAATGCGAAACTCACAGGCATGGCAGGATGCATTCCCCTCAGCGCAGCGCCACTCCACTTATGTCTGTTCTGAAAGTGCGCAGCCCTGGCATAGCTGTTGTTCTGATGTCCAGCGTATCGTTGCTGAATGGACGGTCGAAAGTGTGGATAAGGCATCCCAGGGTATCCAGGTGGTTTTCCATGATGATAATCACCGATATCGTACCGCTGATGCTCGTGATGCAGAAAACCGTCACCGGGCACTCTCAATCGTTCTTGTTCATGCTCGTGATCCTCTAACTTGACCATCGACCGGTCAGGAGAGGGTCTGGCACCTGGGAAAGGAGGTGGCAGCATGGCCGACATGGAAGAATGGGCGTAGAAGTGCGGGAAGCCGTAAGAATTCGGCAAACCCGTCATCGGTCTGTATCCTGGATGCTGGACATGACAGTGACCTGGGATTTCAGGATTTCCCTCGATTTTAGACGACGCTATTGCCTTCTTGTCGTATTGGTAGTCTTGCTGGCCAACTGGACAGTCGTCTTGTGGCTCTCGTTTCACTTCGAACACCTTCGACTCGGCGACCTCGACCTTCACTCGCACCTTCTCGGACTGCTTTCTACCGATCTCAGACTCTTTGCAAGATGCTCGCGATTTGCGAGCTTCGGGGACCGAGTCCCCGTCGCAGCTACCCACGCTGCCCTGCTGCATCCTCGAGGAGCCACGCGCGATGGTTCTGGGCTGGCCTAATCGCGGAAAACTCGCGTCAAACTGTTTTCGAATCGATTACGGTGCGAGTGTTCAGCGGGTGCGATGGAACGCGCATTTTTCTGTTCAGAGGATTAACTCAAGTAATATCCTCGGGTTGACGATCTTCGGTGATGGGACAGCGTCTTGGTGACTGCACCGGCGAAGTTGGATCGTTTGTGGATCTATGGAGCTCACGATCTATCACGATGAGTGTTGTTTAAACGTTTTCTCAATTGTGAAATTGATGACGTTTGGGATCGTTCACGTTTCTGGATCAGTTTGAGAAGGTCCGAGAAGACGATCTTTGTGATTGATGTATCATTTTGGTAATTATACGATTGACGAACTTCTAGGTCCGTTCAAGACCGTGTAAGAAAGTCACGGTCTTCAAAGATGTTTGATAGTTTCGGTGACGACGCTGATGGATTAGTTTTTTTAAACGTTAACACCTTCTTCGAGATTATTCGGGCTCGATTATGTTTCCAAGCTCACGATCTTCGACGAGAATTGTGGATCCGTCTGGCGACGACACTGTCAAAGACGTTTGGGACCCTTCGCACGCTTCAGGATCAATTTTGTGAAAAATTGAGAAGGTGTCGAGGCCGACAATAGACAATTCGGTTAGACTCGCGATCTTTGACAGAATTGTGGATCTTCTTGGTGTCGACACTGTCGAAGAATCCTTGCACTTGAATCCTGAATCACACTTCTGAATCGGAGAAGGTGCAAGAAGGATGGACGTCTGAACTTTTTCCGACACTTTTAGTTAGTTACACTGTCGAGAATGTTCAGACTTATTTGCAGGCTTGTTTGTCGATTTCGTTAAACGTCGATGGGCGTATCCAGCGGATTCAATCGAAACTTCGAGGCTAAGATGCGAATCGATGGACGCTGCTCCTAAAACGTTCGATGCTTGTTGAAGATGTTTAGGAATGTTTACACGCGTACCAAACAAATCTCTTTATCGTCTCCTCGAAGATACCATTATTTTTAATGGACTAACACAATTCATATTGATCGTCAGAAACTGAGTTGAAGAACGATTTTGAAGCACTGCAGAAAGTATTTCTTCCCAACACGTATCAGTCTTTCAATTATTGCTGCAATAAAGTCGGTAGCAACTTCAACCAAGTTAGAAAACTATTTTTAACGTCTGCGTCAAAATACACTCGAACTTGTCTGCCAAACGAGAAACTTGTTATCGACGCGATAGCTGTTCAATTCCTGCATCAATAAATTCCTCGTCAAATCAAATGAACCGTTAGAAACAGGGTTTAAAGAAGACTCTCAAACTCTGCATTAAAATCCACCTGGACACGGCGACCATATAAAATCGTTCAACACAATAATCCGGTTCGGCACGTAAGTCTATCAACTCTCCCAAAATCTGCATCAACTAATCGCCAGAAGAAGAGTTTAAACAACGCCCGGAATTCTCTTCGAAATGCTTCGCCGTGAAATATCCACGATGCTCGCGAGCCTGGCGGTCACAGTCTCCGACGGCAGTGAGTCGCCCGTCGTCCGAGCGTTCTACTTTCCATAAAAGAAGAGGTATCCTAAACAACGAAGCATAATCATCCAGCTAGACTGATCACTGTCTCGTCGGTGTTAAAAGAGACCTGGTCAAAGTCTGAAGAAGCTAGTCGAACGACAGATCACTGTAGAATCATCGAAGCAGGAGAGAAGCATCGTTCTCCTTCTGGGTATAGTCGTTTCTGCGACATGGTCACAGGCATACGATATCACAACGCGTCGCAGCGTCGCGATGGTCGTCGCGGGGTCTCCTGAAAAAGGTGGCCAGTGGCTCGACGGAGCTTGCAGAAGCGCGCGGCGGCGTCACGCAGTCAGTCGGTTGGTAGAAGCGGCGCTCGTATAGCCTGGCTGGTTTTCGGTCGAGTGGAGGGGGGCCGAGGGAGGAGGGGAGGCGACAAGGGCGGCGTGACAGTTTCCGTGTCACGTGTCCCCGACCTTAGGCCCCGCCTACGACCGCGATTTTCCTGCGGGCGGCGGACGGATCGTTAGCTGGACCTTTGGCCCCTCGTCATTCGCCGTTCGTCGTTCGCGCGATCCGCACACGGAGCTCTTGTCGTCCTCTCTTGCAGACACAACCGAGATACAGAGACAGAGATAGACGAGTATGGTACGAGACGAGCGAGCGAGCGAGCGAGCGAGAGAGAGAGAGAGAGAGAGAGAGAGAGGGGGTATATCTCACTGGGGCGGGGAGTGGGGTGGGGGTTGACACTCGCGACCGAACGGCACACGGGGGTTGTCAACGCGCGCCGAGCTCCTAGGCTGCTCTCTCTCCCTCCTACCGGGCTCCGGGGCTCCTCCTCCTTCGTCCGGAAGCGGCGACGAGACGCGACGAGACGCGACGAGACGCGACGATTCTCGACGGACCGCGCGCGCGGCGGTGCGGTCTTTCCTTCACCGTGGTCCGCGGACTTTTTACGGTACACTGGCCTCTCCGGGCGCGCTGCCGTCCGATACCAGCTCGCGACCGGGGCTCCGACGCGGCTCTGCGCGGGGGTGGATCGAACCCGAGACCCGCCGGAAACCTGACGAACCCGCGACCCGCCACCTTTATCCACCCCGGTGTGTATACTCTCTTTACGTTGTCGTACCGTTTGAAACGTCGCGCCGATCAACGGGAACACGAATATCAGCGCCGGACACACGACGACGCGGCCATACGCTGTATCCAAGGATCCCGGGATTGCGGCCTCGGTCGGGCTGATCGCGTACGAGTTTCGTTCCACGCAGCGTGAAACTCTTGGCGGAGGTGCGCGCGGCCACCACCAGCCTCCGAGAACGCACGAGAACGACCGAATAAGCCCGAACCCCACGATATATCTACACTCGCCGGATACCGAGACGGAGTCGGAGCCGAGGAGGCCTCCCGCTTTCCGCGGCGTTGCACGCTCTCTCCTCGAAACGATAGAACCGCGGCCCTGCTCTTTTGTCGGACGGACGCCGACGGGTTCTATTCAACCAGTGAATTTCGTTCTACGGGACGCGTGGAAGAGGCTGAGCCACGGCCTCGGCTTCTGGGTTTGGGCCAGAGGCCGGCGAATCGGCTTCGAGGCTGAGAAACTCGGGTGGAGATTCCGATTGTTGCGTGTTAAATTAATTTAGGATTTAATTGTTGATACGATTAGGGATCGTATCTCTCTGTTTCCTCCCGGGTTTTATGACCCTTATGTACGATGTCTGTTTGACCTCTTAAGGGACTAGGCTCGATGAGTTGTGTGGTACACCACACACCGCTAGACGCATGTACTGTCTCGCTAATACCGTCTCGCTAATGCATATTAGGGACCTCTCCATAGTCGCAATCGCTAGATAAAAGATGCATCTAGCGCGTTTATTATCCCAGAAAGTCTAATTTTACGTTTTACAGGCGATATTCGCATTATTCGACAGAATTTAGCGGAGCCGCAGGAGAAGAAATTCTGGAACAAATGAAAATGCAGCACTGTCGCGCCAACATTTCTTCTCGCGGCTCCGCTAAATTCTGTCGAATAATGCGAATATCGCCTGAAAAACGCAAAATTAGGCTTTCTGCATCTGTTATCTAGCGATTGCGACTATGGAGAGGTCCCCAATATGCATTAGCGAGACGCTGTTTTCCATATCCCGGACCCTTGCAATTCTCGTGTACGTACATGCGTCTAGCGGTGTGTGGTGTACCACACAACTCATCGAGTCTATTCCCTTAACTGCGGAATTTAGTTTTAAAAATGCCCGACTCGGTGCGGAATTAAAATCAAGCAACGACGAACGCAGAGCAAATGGTTCTATTACAAATTTTACGAAAAACGAGGAAGGATTACATTTTTATTTGATGAAAAATTAACAATTCATTCTTGAAAAGGTTATCGTTATTGCACCGCAATACAGTTCTGGGTTGACGTGTATACGCGTCGAACGCAGATAACTGGTTAAACGATGAAGATGGTTTCATAGTTTGTACTATGGGGATCACGTCTGATTCCTAAAGTTACAAACTGATCATTTAACGCTGAACAGTCCGAGCAGTAAAAACGACTAAAATGTTTTAGCTTACAAAAGTGACAAGAGGCTATTTATTTATACGTTGTACAATTTTTATTATACGTGCTTGGATAATGAAATTTATCGAATCAATAAGCTACTTCGTGATTTCAATAATTGCAGGAGTCCCAAAGGGTCCGTAAAATCAAACTAATTTATGTAATGAAATAAAATTGAAAATTTGAAAAGTATCATGGTGAGTAGTTCGCCGACCCGCTAGAATTTTGCAGGTGTTAACTAAATTTGACAACGAACATATTGGCGTAATAATTCATGTTTCATTTCATGCGTTCATGACAAAATTGTGGCTAGGAGAAATTTAAACTATACATGTATGTAATTCGAAGAACTGCAAGTGCTGAGGATTGAGTAATCAGAAAACTGTAAAAGAAATATTCCGACTGGTTTAGGC
Organism: Lasioglossum figueresi; assembly: GCA_028455805.1. NCBI lineage: Eukaryota > Metazoa > Arthropoda > Insecta > Hymenoptera > Halictidae > Lasioglossum > Lasioglossum figueresi. The sequence goes on along the minus strand of CM052198.1, from coordinate 7,486,033 downwards.
GAAGCAACCAGTCCGTGTCACTCGGTGCACAAGCGATGGCCGCACGCTGCACGGTGCACACGCGTGCACATCAAAGGGACGCCGCCTGTTTCGCGTTTCTTGCGCGAGCGCGCTGGATCGTTCGTTCTTTTTCTCTCGCGGTGCTTCGCCGTATATTAATGATCTTTTAATGGAATGGGAGTGCTCGCTAACTGCTCGCGCTCGATATTTCTTTCCGTTAAGTTGGCAGCGGCCGGGCGTGCAATTACTCACGGACGCGCACTCGTCAAACCTCCCGAGCCGATTCCGCTCTGGCTCTCGAACTTATCGCGACCCCCACGATCTCCGTGATCTATCATTCTGTTATAGTTTATCGTAATTCACTCGTCGACGCGTTCGCCGCTGAATCACCCCGAAAAATCATCTGCGATCATCGCGATCCCGGTTAAACGAGACCGGAACTCCGAATCTTGATAAAGCTCGATCACTACATTTTGTAAATTTCAATTATTAAACGTAAATCAACCTTTTATAGCACCAATTTTTATGACGAGGTGAAAAAAATATGTATGGCTATTAGTCTACTTAAAAATGAGTGTGGACATGAAATAAATAATAAAATTTTATTAGAAAATGTTATTTATTACATTTTATGACTGTTCCTGTATGGGAAATTTATACATATGCGGTTTTAATCATAAGCGCAATGTTCCCACTTGGAACCAACATGCTCAGAGTCTTCAGTATTGTCTACTTAATTTAGTACAGAACATTTGAAAAAGTCCACAATTGGGACGGAACGCAATTGAGGGTTAAGTATTCATGGTTATTATTACACAGCGGATTTTATGTATTCGTGGTAAAAATGGGTAGTATAATTTTGTCAGCTTTCTGAAGTTGTTTAAAAATGAAAAAATTTCTAATTGGTACTAGTTCCTTGTAGTTATTGTAATCGTCAAAGACGATATTAACAGTAACCCCTGATTCCAGCTGATAAATTGTTTAGATTATTTAACACGTGTTTCCGCGCGCGTACAGTGTCGTCAATCAGCCATAATCAGCCACAAGCGTGAATTAATCGCTGTCAAAATGTGTTTCAGAAAACTTGTTTGTACGTATCTCGATATTGGGTCGGCAAGGAAGTAATTTCGGTATTTTAAGGTGAAATAAAACCAAACTTTTTAATTTCCGCCATGAACTTCAATCAATAAAATATGTTCCATAATGTTCGATGATCTTCTGCCATCATTTGATGAACAAAATGATTGAAGTTCAATGCTGGAATAAAACGATTAGGTTTCGTTTCACCTTAAAATATCGAAATTACTTTTCTTGCCAACACAATAGTTCTAGCGCGGGTCAGAAACAGGAAAATCGTAGCTTGACCGGCCGATTTCCCACACGACGGTCAATTTGCAACATCGCGTAAAATGTAAACGTTCCCCGAAGGCAAATTAACGACGGTCCCGCGAAGAATGTCGGATAAGAACCGTGGGCCGCTGTCTACAGTCCTCGCAAAAAAAGTCCAATTAATTCCGGCGTATCGGGCCCGTATAAAAACAGCGTGACGACTCTTCCGTCGGGGTAAATGAGTGCGCGACAAGTTAAACAGTCACGGGTACTCCGGTTCTACCGGCACGGAAACCCGCTGTACCCGCGCCGCTGGTTAATCGATTCTCCGAACGGAGCGTAATCGGGTCCATTAAGTTTTTTGGCGGCGGTGCGCGTAACCGAAGTCCTCTCGTTTGACGTAATAGTCTCGGACACAAAGGGTAGCTTCGAGCAAAACGACAGGTCTATCGGCTGCCCCCACCCCTGCAGTCCCTTGCAGCCCCCTTTCGCTCCGATGCGGAGGTACTCGCACGAGATTCGATGTCCGCCGGAGAAAAAAACGGGGAACGGGCAGAGAGTGGAAGATGGAGGCACGATAACGACGGTGGAAATTGAATTCTCTCACCAGTCATCCTGCTGCGAACATACACGGTGCCCCTTTCGTCCTGGCGAAGGGGTAGCTTTCAAATTTCAAGGGGCAGCATGCAAGTTTGAAGTTTTATGAAATGATGCACTATTAATAAAATTGTTCGAGATGACTGATCACTGGCATCGAATGTACATGTGCAGCCATAAACGAATTAGAAAATACACATTTAATGAAAACAAGATGGCTGACTACTGGAACAGATACCCATTTATTTCCACTGATCGAAACGGTTCGGACTTCGTAAGAATAACAGTTTGCCAGCAACGTTGATAGATTTTATTTCTCCTAGGGACAAGCATCGTTCTCATTCAAGGAATACCTGGACACGCTGTATAGGTGCACCCTAGCCAATCCCATGAGCCGGTCTACCGAAGGGAGACCAAGGGTCTCGTCTCTTTTGTGCTGAAACCGGAGCACAGGTAGGCGTACGTAGGTTACTTGCAACGAGGGCCTACCGAATATGCTTGCCCCTCTTTGTAGGGAGTCCGAAAACGCCATAATATAACATCGTAGGCCGACAGCAGGCCAGAAAGAAGGGGAAGGAAGCTGGCATAGTGAGGCAAGAACTGGGATAAGCTTCGAGGGCTGTAGGTGAATGGGACGCCATGGATTGCGCTGCCGGTTGTGCGCGATTTTAACATCCAGAGTTGTTGGATTTACGCCGCATCGTATTAAATTTCCGAATCTAATTTAGCGTGGCGACGATGTCAAAAATTTGTAACGTTCTGAACAATTCAGAATCGACACTCGCAGTTTCTAAATGTTGGCTTCAAAGCTGGTCTTCATAGATATCTTTGAGTCGGTGAAAAATTATTAAGCCCATTTGTAATCCGCGTTATGCGGATCTTTATAGTAACAGTTCGAACGCTTCCGGCAGATAATGCATAATAAATAACAGCAGTATGAGTTTGAATGCAGGTTTATCTAATTTTGGAGCACCGTGCGTCGCGTCCCCATTGTCTCCGTCCCGCAGGGAGGCAGTTAGTCGTCCGTTTAGGTTAAAGCCCGCCCCCGCCGACGTTGCCCGTGCGATCTAGTTAGCGAAATTGGAATTGAAAGGATGACGGTTCAACGTTACGATAATTTATCACGGGAATAAACGCGCGCCGCGGGTTCGAGTATCAATTTACTGGACGCAACGGATGTGTAATCTGATATATCGTGTAACGGCGCGTACGAAACCGCGGATGGGGGTTCTCATCGGCAAAGAGGAATCGAAAATGATGAATACCCTGTTCCGCCGGTCGAGGATGGTTTCCTTATCGACTCTTCCAACCCGTCGTTTCATTGTCCAAAATTAGCACGAATTTGAAACACGTTTGCATCACCTTCGAAATAAATTGATTTTATATTATTACGACGTTGCGGTTGATTCGTCGGAGAGATCACTCTATAAACACGCATTTTGCAAGAAGAACGTAATCGCCATCGGGCTAATAAAAATCGCCGGCCGATAGAGGCTGTCAAACAGCCGCAGATAGAGGTTGACAGCGACGTATCGGGATCGAAAAATGCGAGAGGAGATCGGCCGCGACCTTTAAACGTCTTTACCGATTTTTCATTCTTGTTTCCGCTTTCCGTGACGCAGCCGGTCGCTAGATGACGCGGTTTCCAGCGCGATAAACCGGGGCTCGGTCCAAGCAAAACGATTATGTTTTACGAGGCCGAGTTGTGCCGGTCCTCGTTACGCAATCGGGCCACGCTTCCCAGCTGTCCGATCGCAGCTCCGGAAGGGGAGCAGAGGGGCTGCGTGGTATCGTACAGCAAAGAAAAACAAGCCCACGTCAGCCGCGTACATCGATTACTGGCTTGTTTAGATTACACGGTGATACTCTTCCTCCCCCCACCTACGTCCCCCCTCGTCGCTCCATGCCTCTACGCCCACCCGATCCTCGAGAAATTAGTCCTATTTCCGGGCTGACCGCCTTTGCCTCCCCGCTGACGCAAATTTTTAATAATAACTGCCGTGTTTACCTCTCGGAAAGAGGTCTGTGGCTTCTGACTGGGCGAACTGATTTAGGCTAAAATTTCAATCGTTTATCAGGTTTTTCATTAGCCCTCGGATCCGGTTTACGACAATTTATTTATACATTTTTTAAACCGATTTTTCAAGGCGCTTTGCGAGTCTCTTTATTGGTCCTAATGTAACATAGATTTATTTCCCTGTAATTGTGTGACAATTTTGATGCTACGGGTCAAGATAGACCCAGTAAATTGACTAGAAGACAAGATGGAACTGCATCAAATAGTGTTGCACATTGGAGAGACTCCCTAATAAATTCCTACAAGGTATAATTCTGTGCTTCGTACAACAATTTTGCACTCCAAAAATCATACCAAATACACATTTATACTCAGGGAAAACGTAAACCCAAAACCACATATCGATCTTCCAAATATTCTTGGCCCCAATGTTCACCTTTAATCGCATCGCAAACTAGACCTGCTGCTTTAAAGAAATTCTAACACTAGATTTTACTGCAAAATAAAAAATTTAGTTCGTTGATACAATAGATATAATTTTCCGCAGTAACACAGCGCAGTGGGAAACTATTTTTCACTGGATCAAATAAAGTCGAGGGATGGTGGCTTTAAAACACACAGAAACCATTAGCGAACGTATCACTAATAAATTCATAGTAATGTAACTAACGTTCGTAACCCGGCGTTGGTAAGGTCGGAAAATGTATCGAAAGTGGTAAGGTGGGATCTCACAGACCTCACCGAAATAATATATTGTATTATAGAAATAAATACCTTTTTCGTGAATATTAGATTAGATATTGCTTAACCTCTTAACTGCGGAATTTAGTTTTAATAATCCCCGACTGAGTGCGGAATTAAAATCAACCAATGACAAGTATACACGTCGAACGCAGAGCAAATGGTCCTATTATAAATTTTACCAATGACGAGGAAGGATTACATTTTTATTTGATAAAAATTAACTATTCATTCTTGAAAAGGTTATCGTTATTGCACCGCAATAGATTTCTGGATTGACGTGTACACGTCGAACGCAGTTAACTGGTTAAGAGACTTGTGATTCTGCAGAGTAAAAACGCAGATCCACGAAATTAAATTTTTAAATACGCTCAGGCTCGACTCGCTGTCACGCGTTGTTACAATGTTACAATCAATCTAAAATCTCTGGGGTCTGTGAGACCCCACCTAACTAACGGCGGGTTAAACTCTGTTTCTCTGTGAACTACTTTAAATTACACCAGCTCGTGTTTGCAATAAACGCATGAAATCCGTCTGGCGGTAACCATCGTAAAAGGAACTACTTAAATCGCGTACAATGGAAATCGATGAAAATTGCAGTTCCAGTGCAACGGGTTAACAATTAGAATAAATCAAGAGGAAAGTAAAATTCTTCGAACGGTAGCAATCCCATTTCTGCAGTCTCGGGACCGGCGAGATCAGCTTCCCACCGTTCGGGATGCTCGCAAATCCAATCTCGCCGGGTCAGAAGCCGTGGTACGCAAGGCGGAGAGCATTCGCGGCCGGGAATTCGCGAAGAATCCTGTCCGAGGGGTTCTCGGGTCTGATCGAGCGTTTCCTGGAGAACGCTCGCGAATGGGCGTGTGTCACCAAGCGGCCGGGGGACAGATCGAGCCAATGGGAAGGTGGGGAGGCGTGGATCGTGGGAGCAGAGGACAGCAAGCGGACGACACCGAGAAAGAAGGGGACTCTCGAGCGACAGGAGCCGTCCCTCCTTTCCTCTCGGCTCCTCGGCCGCGTCTGTGTCGGTGACCACGGTCACACGGTCGCCAGGCCGTCTGGTGGGGAGAGCGGCGTAGGGGTCGTAGGGGAATCCGGTCAGAGGTGGGGGACGCCTGCACACGCCCACAGCAGGTGTGGTGGGGGACGTCTTGGCCTGCGCCGATCGAGGCGCATGTGGCGTCCGACTCTACGCGTACGAGAGCTACGTGCGGCAGAAGCGGCCGAGCAAACGAATCGCTCCCAACCGTTAGGCGATCCTCCTGCACTGAATTAGGGACCCGCGGGTCCGGAATTCCTTTGTCTCGAGTCGAAACGTGCTTTCATTCGATACAGGGTACTACGGTGCAAATTTATGAGGGTTATCATCACTATTTTTCAGAGTTTTCTATCATTTACCACCACATTTTGAGCAAACATCAAAATGTGGTAATATTTTCGTCAATGCAATATATTATCGCACTCGTGTAAAAAGAATGCACGACAGTCCCATCGATCGACGGTGAAATAAAATTAGATATCTCAATAAAAATTGAAGATAAAGCTCTAAAGATCAGCTTTGTACCTTGTTTAAAGCATCTCGCGACTTCGGAGCAAGAACGAGCTGCGCTTCCCGTCGATCTGCTTTCGCGCGTGAAAATCGCAGAAGGCTTTGTCAGCGGGCGAGTTTTGTTGCGGAATATCTGTCCATGGGCGCGCACGGTGCCCGGTTCTAGTCGGTAGCTATGCGCATAAATTTCCTTACGGGGCTTCTTCGTCATGGCTCGTGGCCACGGACGTCTACTCGAACAAAATGACCGCTCTCTCGGTGAAAAGAAACCCGCCGCTCTGCGCCGACACCGTTGACCTAAGCGAGACGCACAAGGAATCGCTGCACCGCAGCAATTGCCGCTGTTGGAAATCCGCGGGCTCTCGTAAAACCCCGACCGGAAAACTTTATGCATAGCTGTGCGCGCGCGCGCGCGCGTTCTTTCGTTGCAATCGAAGCGTCGTCGCGTGCACTTGCTGCAATGCACTTCGCTGCTCGCTTCTTGCCGATTAGATCGGCCAATTTCGCGAAAATTGCGCTTACCGTGAAAGGACGACGACGGACTCTTGCAACATTGTGCGGTCCGGGCTTCTGACGCGATCGCTGCTTAAACTTTCATCCAGATGTGTAAATACATTTCTAATCTGTCGCGTGCATCCTCGTTGCGTTCCAGAAATTCTTTAATTTGCATCCTGATGAATTAAAGATTGCAGATGGTTGCGTATTGAATGTCCGATTTCCAATGGTAACGTTAAACAATCATTTCTTTTCGATGTAAACATTTTTACAACGGTGTACAATTTTCACAAAAATCAGCATTCATTGAGAATCCTACGTACTTCCCTAGTAAATCTTATGTGGGAACAAAATTGTTTCTTGAACAGTGCAGCATCAAATAATTCTAGTCAACCCCTACCGCGATAGAAGAAGAAAGATACAAAATTATTCCTTCAAACTCCAAATTTTATTTTAATTTCATTCTCATACGAGATAAAGATTGCAAAAGATCGCCATGCATCGAACATGAATTTAGCCGAAGACGGTGTAACCCTTTAACAGGGTGGAATCTCCGAAGGTCGCTCTAAAAATCGATCGCGGGCTCGGGACAGCTATATTCCTCGGGTGTCGGTTTTCGTTTCGGGCTCGGGCCGGTTGTGGAACTTCGGGATGGAAACGGAGCCGAAAATGTGCCGGGTACACGCTTCAATTAGCGATTTCGCCGTTCGAGGACTTCGCGGGAGACCGGATAAGAGAGGTAAGAGTTGCCGAAACGAGTTCTCGAGTCTCGTGTTCGACGGATCCGCTCTCTCACGTTAATCCGTCGATCGATGCCCCGACGTACCTAATACCTGACGGTAATTAATTAGAGGCCACGGAATGGCGCGCATACATTCGACGCGGAGGCGGACAGACGGACACGCCGACATTTGTCTAGAGAATTCCTTCGAGCTGGAATGTATCGAGCAAACCGAGTGACCGATCGATACGATATAAACTACCCTTCCCACTCTCTCCCCTCTCTTCATTCCCGCGAACGGAGAGAGTGGCTATCGAGGGAAAGATTAGGCGTTCGACGTGGGTCGCCGGTGATAGAGAGACTAATCCGGGGGACTTAGCGCCGAACAAGGGGATAAGGTGACAGTAGATAAGAGAAAAGCCACAATTAAGAGACGTCAATCCTTCGAGATGCGTTCGACGCGTGATCCTCTGGAAAATCGTTTGTCGACAGCCCCCGGGGCTGTCTTTCTCGTCAGAACAATCGTTTCGTTGCAGATTTCGGTGCGAAACAATACGTTCCGGGTTGCCTTCTTCGTCAGAACAATCATTTTGTTGCAGACTTAGATACGCACCGATACGCTCCGCGCGAATATGCCTTGCAACGACGCCTTGACCTGTTTAACCTACTCTCCGTGTGTAGGGTGCAAATACACCCCAGGCTGACGAAAACGGAAATTAAACAGTCGACGAATGGAAAATTCCCAAAAATGTTCTAGGTACTGTAAGACCGGGTTAGGAATAAGGGAATAATACTCGATAAATAAAATCTGCGGTTACCAAACACGTTTAATCACACCGAGCGTCCGATCGAGATTCACACCTACGCTCCTCCCTCGTCTTACAACCGTCATCGTTGGTCTCTGCTGCCAACGTCGCGGTTGTTATTTATCTCGTTGTCACCAACCTTGCGGTATCCTATCGGTGATATTTTAAAAATCAATAAAATTTCACAAATACTTATGAAGATAAATTTTCTCTTCGTGCACACGGTTAACATCGGAATAGCAGTGCACAGAGAGAAGGAAGAAAATGTTCTTTCGTTTGGGTGTGAATGTTTATTCCGTTCGGTTATCTTCAATATCATCTTATCGTTTATTAACGAAGCACAGAATTACAAATCGTTATTGTTCAAAAGTGAGCTCGAATAATTTAATCGTCCCCGCTGTAATTTCCAATTGATTTCCCGAAGCTCCAAGGCTAGGAGGTAGCTAAAAAGAGAATCAATTTTTGGAAGGATGCTCGACGCTCGAGTAGGTCTGAGGTTGTTCGAGGGACGAAACAGGGTCCAGTCGTATAGCGGGTGGTATTACCGGCGTGTTCACCGAGTTTCTTTTGACACTTGACATTAAAAGTCACGGTATTCGTGCAACCACGTCCCCGTCACGTCAGGTTGACGGATCGGCGTGCGCACTCAGGAAATTAGGCAATTTCCGGGCTGTGCTCGCTCGTGTCTGCATTTAATAGCGGCAGCAGTTACCAGTTCGGTGGAGGCAGCCCAGGACGACCAAGCAGTATCGTTACAGGCGAACCTTTCGCATACGTACTTAGATATTACACTCTTACAGCCGTCCCATGCTGGATCGATCGCCACTCTAAATTCTGGTCTTCGCCAGCTCCGAAAGATTTTTCATCCCTCTGTCTCCTTCTCTTCAAAATTTTTGTTGAAACTCAAGCTCAAATTAGCACGAATTAATTTGCGATTCTCACAATCAATCTCTACTAATATTATTAGACCTAAATCTTTTGTCCATCAAAATGCAACTGCATTAATTACGTATGAGATATTAAAATGCGTTTTGTGGTTGTTTCTAATTCTTAATAAAAATCCTCTGTCGATTGTTTCGCACTGTCTGCCAGATCATGAAACAAAATGTCAATATCCATCCTCCCCGAGAACTTAACAAATTCCTATTTTCGAATTCGCTTTCTGTCGCAACCATTGACGTCACGACGTTCCCCTAATGCATAAATAATTCCGTAAAAAGGTGGTATTCTATAAAAGAGAAATAAATTGAGATCTCCGCGTGGTAGTCTCTTTTCTCGAGACTGAATTGCAATCTATATCCATAGGAAATAGAGGGGTCGACTCGGCGCGGAACTGGATTTCTGAAGAGCTGTATTATGTGTGCATGTATGCATGTGTATTCTCGTGTGTACGTGTGTAGAGTATGCGTGTACGGGGCTGCGTATGTCATTAGTGACCCCGGCGATGACCCGGGGATTCGCTCTCACCGTGGCAGGGCTATCAACACCGACCACCGTGCACACGGGCCTCCATTACGCCTTTTCTAACGATCCCTACTGGCACGACACTGTCGCAGATTATAGTTACTCGCATCGACGAGAGCAGTTCGAGGTTTCCCTCCGCGTTTTATCACGTGTTGCGCGGGTAATGGCAGGATGCGAGCACGGTGAATTGTTTCTTGCACTACTCTCAGCTGGCGGACGCGGCGATAGCGTCCTCGACATCCATTGATTCCAAAACGCGCGAAAATTTACATTCTTAATTTTAAAATCGCGTTTCATTATAATTATTGTTTCAAGGAGCTTTTTGTTAGGTTACAGATTTTTGTCAGCTTGAAATACTG
>CM052198.1:7417147-7443543 GCA_028455805.1 Lasioglossum figueresi | reverse complement strand
CAACGTACACAAAGATGCGAGTGTACAAGTGTACAACAAACACAAAAATACATGAGTGCAACGTACACAAAGATGCGAGTGTACAATTGTACAAGGTACACAAAAATACAAGAGTGCAACGTACACAAAGATACAAATGTACAAGTGTATACAGATAGTCTAAAGATAGAAAACTGTACACCGTATATAAGGATGGTGCAAAATCAATTTTTAGCACCCCCGCAATCGAAAGGGCAGTCTATCGTCATCGTTCTCGAGGGCAGCGTTCATTCAGGAGTTCGAATCGAAGCTTAACGAGCGGCCTTTTTCCGCAATTAATGTTCCAAGACGTTCTCGGACGTTCCGGAATAGCCGTGGAATGTCTCGAGGGGGATACTCCGGCACGCAAAGGTCGACAGGGTGACATGGCGTTAGGACGTCACACGTTGGACATTCTCGACACATACCGATCGGCTCCGAAATACCAAGGAACGTCTCCTCGGTCCTGAGACTTCGTCCTTTCGTCGAACATATTTCGGATTCCAAGACGCCGCCGACTGCCTTTCGCATGTCCGTCGCGTGTCCCGTCGCCGCGTCACCGAGATTCGTTCGAGATTGATCGATTTTCGAGATGCCGAACCACATTCCGTAATCATCGATTCGCGTTTTTCGCAACCCATCGTGTCCGAACATTGCGTACACGATCGGAATCAAGCACAAGAAATAAGTCGTTCCATTAAAAAGAAACATTACCGTTCGCTAGATCTTGGAAAACACGACCTTGAGTTGATCTTCACCCACACAGACTGGGTTATGTCCCTCTCCAAGTACGAAAACTTTCTCCTCGAACAGTTTTTTGTGCCCGTATGAATGGAATTATTAGGGGAGGCAGAGTTAAATGAGACACCCTGTAGTGTTATTTTGATAACACTGGACAATGTTAAGGAATACAAGAGGTTCACCTCAAGAGCAGCTCTCTGTAAAAAGTTCACCCCCGTGGCTCGAAAAATTCGATAGCCCAAAAAGCAACCCTGAACAATTCTCAACTCGAACGAACCTTGAAACCTAGAGATCAAGCATCCCCATCGTCCAGCAAGGTGGATAAAGGATTCGGCGACGGGGGTGGTTAAGGTCGTAGGGGTTGGCCAGGGTGTGCGGAGATCATGGGACTTTGCGTGCAGCCCGGTCATCCCTCGTTCGAGAATTTATGCTCGTTGTCCCTGCGCCTAACTAGTCTCGCTTCTTCGAGCCTGTTGTCTAAGAAGCCGGACTCCGGGGGCGGACCACCCTTGAAATATCACCTCTCCGCCCCTTCCTCGAGTTTATCGTGGCCGGCCATCCTTGTCTCGATTTTTTTCGCCGCTTTACTCAGCTTCTCCAGATCCCAAACTGCGGGAGTGCCCGTGATCCGATATACACGAGACGACGGAATTTACATACCACCGTCGGTTTTATCGGGCGCAACCCCTCGGGCGGGGGTGGCTACTGCCCTTCGAGATTAGCTTTCGAATTTAGTGGTGTTCGATCGGGACCAGTTGCTCTTCGGGGGTCCGCCCTCGATGTTTTTAACTTGATTGCCTATCGGGAATGGATTGGGGGTGACTTTTAAGCCTTTCTTTTATCGCCGATACTCGGGGGTGGCTTTCCCGATTCGGAAATGCTCGTGCTTTGCTTGAGTTTGGACTGTAGGACTTATTTTTTCAGCTTACTGGGGATGATTTTATAATTTTTTTGGAGATCGTCGTTCAGGGATGAAGATTTTTTTAACCCTTCGCACTCGAAGATATGACCTCGGAATTTTAACATCCCATTTAATTTCGTATTTTTACTACAATTCGAGTGTATCTAGTTATACCACACTTGAACAGTCGGCAATTTATTAATAACTAAATTCGTGTCGTCTTAACAGAACGGATTAATGGGTGTATCATTTTCGGGGGGCGCAACATGGAAATCGTCGAAAGAAACTCATTTCGAAATTTCCCGGCGAAGGAGGAGAGGATCCGAAGAAAGTTCGCGTGGATTTAGCCGGACGGATTTATGGTCATCCCTGCGAAGGAGATGCAAATCGAAAGACTTTCGAAACTCCATCGCGAGAGCAATAGCTTTTCATTTGACGCAACTTTCCCGGGAACTTTTTATCTAACTTTCTTGTCTTCCTAAATGGTGGATCCGTCGCGTACGTATAGATTACCCATCGAGAGCAGTAAACCTGAATACTCGTACGAAATACAAAGATTATCCGCGTGATACTATTAATACTGGTACAGACAAATATTCAAACAAATTATCCTTAATTGCCAATATTGGAAGAAAATGTTCTGATGGAAAAAGAAAATTATTTTTCGATATTTTAGTAGGATAACACAGTTGTACAGAATTACAATTGAATTACTCCAGGAATTAGAATTACAAAGTAATTGAATTTCATTGTAAATTAATTTCGAATTACGAGGACGAGGAATAGAAAATACGCCGCATAGACATCAAACAAGTGTATGAAAGAAAAACATAAAAATATATCGCACTTCTTCAAAGTTCTGGGCTATAATTTGGAGAGCTGTATTTTAATTATATTGTATTTCAATTACTGATCTGATTGAAATGATTAGAAATCGAATTATTTGAAAGGTTAGAATTATGTAATTCAGTTACGACGTAGTTGAATTAATATATAATTGAAGTACAACGTAATTCAATTACAATGTATTTGAATTAGCACAACTCTAGTAGATAATTGTGACATATCAATGCAAGGGGTTGAGTATAAAAATCGAAGGCCATAATACATGTATTTCACTTTCATTTAAAGAAAATTGTAGTGCTGCGAAATAGGAATACATTTTTTCTGGTAAAAATTGAATGTTCACATGCGGGAACGTAATATTTCTAAAACGATCTCGTGGGCGCCATCAAGGAAAAAGAAAATAGTTTTTCAGTAGATAATTGTGACATTTCAATGCAAGGGGTCGAGTATAAAAATCGAAAACCATAATACATGTATTTTACTTTCATTTAAAGAAAATTGTAGTGCTGAAAAACAGGAATAAATTTGTTCTGGTCAAAATTGTATGTTCACATGCGGGAATGTAATATTTCTAATACGATCTCGTGGGCGCCATCAAGGAAAAAGAAAATAGTTTTTTAGTAGATAATTGTGACATTTCAATGCAAGGGGTTGAGTATAAAAATCGAAGGCCATTATACATGTATTTCACTTTCATTTAAAGAAAATTGTAGTGCTGCAAAATAGAAATACATTTTTCCTGGTGAAAATTGAAATTTCTAAAACGACCTCGTGGGCGCCATCAAGGAAAAAGAAAATAGTTTTTCAGTAGATAATTGTGACATTTCAATGCAAGAGGTCGAGTATAAAAATCAAAGGCCATAATACATGTATTTCACTTTCATTTAAAGAAAATTGTAGTGCTGGAAAATAGGAATACATTTTTTCTGGTGAAAATTGAATGTTCACATGCGGGAACGTAATATTTCTAAAACGATCTCGTGGGCGCCATCAAGAACGCGGAGCGGATTAATCGGAAATTTGATCGCGGGGTTACATTGTAACCGGTGTATAGTGAAGAATATAATAGGATTCTAGGAGGTAACCAGGACGTGGTATCGCCGGTGGTTGGTTTACCGGAATGGCTAGTGGAAGCGAGCCCTCGTTGGCCAGTCGTTAGACGGCGCCCCCTTACGGTTTAACGAACCGCAAATGCGTTGTTTTAACGACGTCATTAATATTTAACCAAATATCTGGCCGGGTATCTTGCGTGACCTAAGACCGTGCGGCCACGAAAACGTCACGGCCAGCCATTTGCACACGATTTACCTAATTCTTCGGGGCCACCCACGCGAATCGATGCCTCCTATTAATTCGTCGCTGTGTTTGCATAAACGAACAGATTTTCCACGGGCACTGTCGTTCTGTCAATTTAGCTGAAAGTAAAAGCCGTTCTTTCAGTATTTATTCCTTAAATTATTTTATAATTAATATCGAACACCGCGTGCCGCATATATTTGTTTATGACAACAAGAAGATTGAATTTATTCAGACTTTGTACAATTTTCATGGAAATATGCAGACAATAGAAATAAAAATTTTTTACCCGAAGTGTAACAAATTGAAGTGAAATAGAAAAACGGAACTGCACGATGAAATATTTTTGAGTAATTGAACGAACAATGCGCTCGTAGAATATATTCGAAAAAATTTTCCAAAGTATTATTAAGGATGGTTTTAGTTTGGAGATATAACAGTGTGTCTTAAAAATATTTTTTTATGTGATTGAACGATAAATGCAGGTGACTTGAGACATAATTTGAAGGTATAAAATTATCCAAGTTGTTAGAATAGATAGAAAAATATTTTTATGCGGTGAAGTATACGGATGGTTAGCAATTGGAAACTATAAAGATGTTGATTAATTAAAAAATTGGAGATGCTCACATCAGATGGTTTGTTATATACTTGATTGTTCGAAATTTTTGTTATATGTATGAATGGGTTCAAACGAAAAACACCCTACGTCACGTTCCGATCCAGACGAAGGGGTGACCCACTTGCGGACGAGTTATCGATTTCGCGGGGAATGGAAGTGTAGTCGGCTCGTTTGTAGAGCAATTAAGTCCGAGTCGGAATCACTCTCTAAATGTACGATCAGAGGGGATGGTTGTTTGAGAAGCTTTAATGCGTCTGGAACAACCGATTTCCCTACGACAGACCTAACGGTTTTCGAAAACCAATAACCAGACGGATTTTATGCATTTACTACACAAATAAATAGCTGCAACTTCAGACAGTAGAAATATTAAAACAATGAAATAGATATTATTCAGGAAGTAAAAAAACTCTTAAATGGCTGCCGTCTCTCGGAACAGATGCAGAGAATTTTTATTTTGCTGTCTAGTTATGGAATTTGCAAATGTTTGTGACACAAGGAAATCTGTTACCAAAAATTAATTGCATTTTCTGTTAAAAAAAAATCAGTCGAACAAATTTTTCAAAGAATATTGCACATGAAATTACGAAATTGCATAGAAATCCTCATCGCTCGTATGTACCAACACGTACGTGTTAGTAAGAATTTTTTTTAGATGAATAGAAGTTTGTTTGAACGATGATCGCAAGATATAATGTCGAAGGGTTAATCTCGAAACAAATTTTTCACGGAATATTGCACATGAAATTACGAAATTGCATTGAAATCCTCATCGCTCGTATGTACCAACAGGTACGTGTTAGTAAGAATATTTTTTAGATGAATAGAAGTTCGTTTGAACGATGATCACAAGATATATAATGTCGAAGGGTTAATCTCGAAACAAATTTTTCAAAGAATATTGCACATGAAATTACGAAATTGCATAGAAATCCTCATCGCTCGTATGTACCAACACGTACGTGTAAGTAAGAATTTTTTTTAGATGAATAGAAGTTTGTTTGAACGATGATCGCAAGATATATAATGTCGAAGGGTTAATCTCGAAACAAATTTTTCAAAGAATATTGCACATGAAATTACGAAATTGCATAGAAATCCTCATCGCTCGTATGTACCAACACGTACGTGTTAGTAAGAATTTTTTTAGATGAATAGAAGTTTGTTTGCACGATGATCGCAAGATATAATGTCGAAGGGTTAATCTCGAAAGGGGATTCGGAGTATACTAGGTCAGACGGCCGAAGTAGATTAGGGCGGGGAGTACGCAACATGTAAAATACGAGCCACTGAGATTCACCTGAAATTTTATCTGTTTCGTAAATCAACACTTCGCCGGGTTTACTACCGAAAAGATGAACGACCCGTACAACTTTCGATACTCTCGTTCGACTTTACAATCACGATCCTCGACTGTCAACGATCGTGTCCTAAATCTTTCCTCAATGATCTCAAACCTTGCGTAGAAACGATCTACACAAAACATCACAGCAATTCTCTTTATTTGATGTCGCTAATAATGATCCACAAAACATTTAAAACGTAACTCTCTTCCAGTGAGTTGTCAAAAAGCGTACATTTTCCGATGAACATAATTTTCCAAAGCTTATAATATGCAGAAGAGAGATTCCGTAGTAGAAGTGTAACACCAGACTCCGCCAGGTGAACTGATTAAGCAACAATGAAATAACTCGCGAATGCAACAGTTAAAGCGATTTGACCTCGTGGACCCGCGCAAAACGGTTCCAAGATGAATGAAAAATAAAGACCCTAACTAATATAGAGACGTTGGAATCCTGCTACATTATTTCTTTACCATTCTCGTTTAACGTATCAAGATCCCATTGTTCCTCGTGTTTCCTGCATCCCACACTCGTCATCCTAACCTGCTGGCTGTCGCACATGCTCGCGGACGCCTCCTACACCTTAATTAATAATTTCTTCGCGTTTACACCCCCGTTTCCTTCATCCTATTTAGGTGTTTGCCCCAACAAGTTCCTCTACGATTAACGAGTTAAACGGGTTCACGCGAATAATTAAAATCGAAAATAGAAACATTGTTCGAATCAATCCTGACGCTTCATCTCTCGAAAACATTATACAAGATAATATATTAGACGCACAGTTATTCAAATTCGTTTCCTTTTATTCTGACATTCTTTTCGCGTATAACTTCAAAACCACAATTCGGATAAACGTGCCTCTTCTAAATAAATACACGAGTTACAGAAATGTTCGTGCAACGGAACAAGCGTCCCGATCGTCGTAGCGGTAACAACAATTTTCAACTAGAGACTCAACACAAAAATCTTCTTCAGACTTCGAACTTCTTCGAAGCAGTTTTGTTTTATTCTTCCTCCATGATTTTCCTTCTCATTTTTCCGTTTCGTTTTCAAAGCAGTTGCTTTCATCGCAAGAACGTATGGCTGCAGGAAGCAGAAGTTGCATCGGACGCGTGCATCACCGATTACCCAGGACTTAATCTTCGAATCGCTCGAGTTTGCGATCGTGCTCGTCAAAACCAGCTCTCTCTCTATCCGCGAGAAGTTGTGCTAACCTGTGTCGGTTTCTGGCCCTGCTTCTCCCATCCATCCATCCATAACGTTTCGTCGAAAACGCTGTAACGGCATCGCGAGTGCCGAGACGCATGGTAATTGTACGTGGCTAACTTACAGACACGGAATGGCCCCGGGGCGCCAAGTATCATCCGGTTGTATCACTGACGCAACATCCGGCCGCAGACACCGACATCCGACAACTCGCTACGCAAAACCAACCAACCCCCGCTACTCCCATCCCCTGGCTCAACTATCATCCCCCTTTTGCTACCGCAGCCTGCCAACCAACGCCAGAGACAGAGTTCGAAGTCGGTTCGATTCGAAGCCAGGTACGCTGATACTTTGGATGGTACCCGCGGGTCGGACTGACGGAATTACGGATTAGACCCCTTGGAAACAGTGATGCTTCCTGATGCGATCATTTCAAAGATCCACTGATCGATCTGTTCGCAGATTATGGCGAAATGCTTCACAAATTACATCCAAAAATGTATAATTTAAATTTATTATTGTCATTAAAAAGTTCCTGACGAGCGCTGAGCCGAGTCACCAGATTAAGTCTTGCGTCCCAACTCTATCTTCTCCTTCTACGCGATTAATCCGATATTGGCAGAGAGAGGGTAACTTTTCCCCTCAATTCGTGCTCCTCATCTGATAACTCTTATTATGCTGGGGTCCAAAGAGCTTGCATATTTTCTGTGACTTTATTTATTTATTTTGCAGTCCACTTTGATTTTTATCCCTTAGCACTCGAGGGCGACTCAGAGTCGCCACTAAAAATTGCTATAGCATTATTCAAAATATTGTTTATATTGTAAAGTAGGAAATGAAAGAAATAAGGGATATAGAATGGAAATTATTCTGGGTAGGAAGGAATGATTAATTTTCGAGTTAAGATAGCTCCGACTGCAAAGGGTTAAAGAGCATCTTCCGAGTCTTCTATCGACGGTTATCGACATCTGCGTTCGACGCTTTCGTACAAGAATAGTACTTGTCCTTTGATCGAAATTGTAGAAGGGCCGACACCGTCGAGGTCGTAGTGTAGATCAAAGAATACTCTTCTCTCGGGAGATAGGAGGATTTTTGGGGCGGTTGGGGGCTCGAGTGGCGTGTTTATCGGCTCGGCGAGGACGTTGGCCAGACGCGAGTCTATTTCGGTGTTCGTTGGTGCCTGCTAGCAGAACTTGGTGGCTACCTGTCTCGTGTTTTCTCGCAAACCGAGGCACCGCGGGGCCGATCGCGAACAATAAACACCGCTCGGCACGGATTCCGCGGAATCCGTGGCTGGTCCAACCGGCTGGACAAGTTTCATTTTCATCTTCACGAAACCCCGTAACTCTACAAAATCCTCCCGAACAGGAGCGGTGGAAATGTAGAATTTGAAATTCATCTGACAATTGAATAATTAAAAAAGGGGCACTTCGAGTCTGAACGTCTGTATCTTGCAAAAAATTGTACAATGCCTCCATGAATCCTCTTATTTTTATAAAATTATGAAATACTGTCAAGCTTACGTATTGCAGACACTTTTAGTTGGTACTTCTAATATTAATTTGTAACTTCAATTCGCAAATTTTGACTTGAAAAATTTCATAATTTTTAATCGACAGTGAGCAAACATTTCTGTATTATTCAATTCATGGGATATCACTGTTGAGTGAAATAGTTTTATTAGACTTTGTAAAATGCAACAAGGACTACCAATGAGAAATTTTAAATTTCTGGTTTCACTAAATACTTCTTACCACCTAATTACAAAACGATATAATGAACAAAATAATGAACTTTGATTGTAATCAATGTGCAGAATAAAAACATTAGATTTCAGCGGAAACATTCAACTGCCAGTCCACGTAAAATTGCATTTCGTCAATGTTTTTTAAGAAGAGTCAGATTTTGCGACGTTCGAGCTCCGACGGCCGACAGTGCACCGGCCGGCAGCTGCAATTGGACCGCTTGGGCCGAGTACATGTGCAACGAGTGCACGGCTCCCAAGACGCCGATTCCGCGGACAGCAGCAGCATCTTCGCGTTCTGCCGCGCGAATTGTTCGCGGTTTATGCACGTCAGGCACCGGCAATTCGATGCAGCTACCCGTACCCACCAGCAATTTACGGTACGCCGTAATGTTAACCCTGCCGCGCTGCTCTCGGTGCTCGGTGCTCGGTGCTCGGGTATTTTTGGGGAGAATGCGGTTCCGGAATGGCTGCTCCACCACCCGGCGATAATTACTTCGACGTGTTTTCGGCAGGGAACGCCCGGCCCGACTTCACGCCCGCGTCTTCCGCGATCTTTCCGCGTTTCTCCCGATCGATCACGCTGTCTGGCTAGTCTCGCATTTTTTTACGGCGCGAATCGACCGTGTATAGTCGTCGCTAACTGCGAAAGTCGTAGAAAAATTCTACAGCTGGCAGATTTCAATTAAATCTAACCACGTGTTATTCTGATCCGAAATGTGACAAAAATACACATTTATAATCATTAGACAACGGATTTTATACACTTGTGGTAAACATGAGTACACTCGCCGAAATTTCTATGAAGTCACTGTGTTTTGTAATGAATTCTTATTATTATACCATACCAATGAAAAATTTGTATTTGGTAGCATTTCGGGATTACATAAAGAAAGCATACACAGCGATTTCAAAACATAAGTATAACATTTATCGATAAAAGAAAAGAAAAATATAATTTTACGCTGAACAAACTGCGAAATTTCTATAAGTCACTTTCGTTTTACACGGATAAAGTTGAAATTAACTATTGTTTTTTTATTATTTCTATTTTAATATCTGGTGTAATCTCCATTTTTCTTAATTACATTAGAAATACGATTGGGCAATGACGAAACTAACTTTTGTAGCGTTTCTGTTTTAACAGACGCGCACGCTTCGTTCACCGCATCCTTCAGTTCGCTAATGGAGTTCTATCGATTGCAGTTTTTATAGACTTGTCGCGCAACGATACCCCAAACATTTTCAATAGGGTTTATAACAGGGGAACAAGCAGGCCATGGTAAAACATTGATGTTTCTTTCAAGAAGCCACTGCTTTGTGTGCTTCGACGCGTGTACCGCAGCATTATCATGCCGATAAATAAAATTGTCATCTTCAATATTTTCTGTAAAGGGTATTAGAACCATGTCTAACAAATCTGTACAATTTTCCGAATTCATTTTGTGATTTATGCAACACATTGGAGTTGTTTGTCAGCTTTGAACGCTGCCCATGTAATTAGGGAACCACCGCCAAAGTTACTACTCATTGTCACACTTTTCTCATTTCTCAGATCATGCCAATAATGTTTACAGTCATCAGGCCCATCCAAATCAAATTTTTTCTCATCTGAAAAAATGACAGACTCCCACTCTTTCGTCCAGGACATATGCGCCCGTGCGAAATCAAGACGGACCAGTTTATGTACTTCTCTTAGGCCTGGTTTACGTTGCATTTATGTCCACACAAATTGCCCAGAAGAATTTAAAAGTTGTTGCACGCGTCTTGTTGTTACCGGAAGGTCCAATTCAGCTCGAAATTGTGCTGCATTTTTCCTTTCCTTAGCCGCAGACCTCGTTAATAATAAACGTTGTCTGTTTGACAATTTTTTATTACCTCCTTTAAAACGATTTTTTCCGTAATTTTTACGTAAATTGATATAATTATTAATCACGGTATACGAACGATTAATTTTCTTAGCAATTGCACGATTGGAGCAGCCCATATCTTTATAAGCATCGATCGATGCTTTTTCTTCAATTGTTAGCACTTTTCCTCTCGGCATTCTAATGCAGGTGAATCAAATTATAAGAAACAAGATTTCTATGAGTTCTGAAACTAATACTTTTAAAATATTTCAAATTTTCCGTCGTTCTCTGCTCAGAATTCAGCGAAACGATAAGTGACTTTATAGAAACTTCGCACTTGTGTTCTGCATCGCGCAGAAAAATATGAAAACAAACGTAAATAGTGAACACAGCGGTCTAGAGTTCGTAGAATATGAAGATGACTTTATAGAAATTTCGGCTACTGTAGGTGTGATTTAAAACGATAAAAACATTAGAAGAATTTCAAAATACTGTTATATTATTTTCAACATATTAAACATATTAAGAAAGAAAATAAACGTCTATTTCACTCCATATTGTTGCAATTCGTGTAAACGTAGTCATCTGCTAACCTCAATATAAAATGAGCAATTTAAAATTTGTGGAATTTTACAAAACTCGATTTTGCAGTGAAAAATTCGGAAAAAACTCACAGTCCTGTGCGATGCTACAAAGAATGTTGGAACGGAAGAAATAATTCGTTGAACAGTGGCCACCCTATAACTACCCTTGCGATAGTTGCTGAGGTAATGTCACCGATCTTTCAATGAAAAAATCGTTAACCGACTGGACATTTATAATTTTCCCGGTAGAATTAATCGGACACTCGTTGGCAGTAATGCAATCATCGTTCACGCATTAAGACAAAGCACCGTAACATAATACGCGCGTATAATTTCGCCGGGGCCGATTCCGATCGCGAAAGAGCCAATTACAAAGATCGGTCGAGTTCGGCTCGGTTCCGTGCCGCTCGTAGATTAAAAGCGTCTCATCGGTGCCGGCGTTACAGTTACTTAATGGCGAACGATGGTTGTGCTCGATTTACATGCGCGTAAATTATCATTGCCGATCGCCGATCCTTCTCGGAGAATCCATCCGTTCGATCGTTAAATACATTGTGTCCCGGGGGACTCTTTAATTCGCCGGCCGAGTGCAGCCGCGCGCCGGAAATTAATTTCTTCTTTTTCCGGGACCGGAATCGGTATTAAAGAGCGGAAGTCCACTCCTCTCCCTCTCTTCCTTTTCGATCGGTTGGCGAAATTACTGACATTTGGTCGTCGCTCGGGACTAATCGTTTTTCGGGTGTTGCTAATTCGACGCTCGCGAACAAGAGCCGGGGTTATAATTAGTCGAACTCGTAAACGGGGGCATTCTGTAATTATCTCGGAACGAGGTACAAAAATACGGATGAGTACACGCGACGCGAGTCCTCCTTCTTCTCCTCCTTGATGCCGGCCACTCTCTTCGCGCAGAAACCCGCCAGCTTCTTCTTCTTCTTCGGCGGCGGTTCGTTGTTGAGTGGCATGTCTCGAGTGACTCACTCGTGCCGAGGAACAATAAACCGTTCCTTACTTATTGAACCGCCCCGCGTAAACGTATCTCGAAAGAGTTATGCCTCTGTTTTGCATTCTCCGGTCACAGTTTCAAGGAAGAACGCGCGCCGCGCCTTCGGAGACCTGTCGTGAGACGTTCTTCGATGGAATGCGAGCATGTGCTGCTCGACACTATTTTTCTTGCGATCGTACGCATGTATTCTTTCAATACGCGTGAAAACGTCGAAGAGGATAACATGCGAGCAAAACAATGTTCAACGTCTTTTCTTTAACGATTCCTTCGTGATACTCTTATCGACATGATTGTGGCATTTTCCTGATTAAACTTAAGATTTGTTTAATCCACGATAATTGATTTGTACGATAAATCGCGTGTTGTTTATAGACCACTTTGAAGATGATATTATTAAAACTCGTTTGCTGATTATCATTCTTTCGCGATACTCTTATTAACATATTTGTGGCATTTCCCTGATTAAACTTCAGACTGGTTTAACCCACGATAATTGATACGTACGATAAATCGTGTTGTTTATAGACCACTTTGAACATGATATTATTAAAACTAGTTTGCTTATTATCATTCTTTCGTGATATTCTTACCAATATATCGTATTTGTGACATTTTTCTGATTGAAATGAGTTCAAGCCCGATTACAAGACAGTACTGTGCAATGAAGTCCTTAAAAAGTGGCTTATCTTTTTATCAATTCCGACCTATTTTCTACGTAATTGAGGGGTGTTCGGAAATCCACTTTGAACATGATATTATTAAAACTCGTTTGCTTTTTATCATTCTCTCGTGATACCCTTATCAATATATTTGTGACATTTTTCCGATTGAAATCACTCCAAGCCCGATTACAAGACAGTACTGTGCAATGAAGTCCTTAAAAAGTGACTTATCTTTTTATCAATTCCGACCTATTTTCTACGTAATGTAGGGGTGTCCGCAAGTCCTAGATGATGGCAACGACCGCACAGTCCGCTACCAAATAACTCATTCCGCGTGCAATGAAAGTGCTACCTTAACAGCGAGCCAGAATCACCGTGTAGTTTTCCCGGTAATTTTCCCGTCAGGTTCGGCGGCCGCCCGGAAATATTAAGTCGGTCGTTTTACTTTGTCATCTCCGGTTCATCCCGACTGTCAACGGGCCTGCATTATGAATGCGAGGCAATTTAAAATTCATTAGAACGGTTTCGGGGTACACTGTGTCGGCACCACCCTTGGCCTGTCACTTCAGCTTCCAGCCGAGCCTTTGCTACCGTTTCCCCCCGGCTGGAGGGGATAATTGTTCGTCACTGGAACTGCTTCGGAGGAGAACAGAGAGACGCGAGCCAATCTGCCCCAGCTTCTCTTGTTTATTTAAATAATGCACAGGGGTGAGCCCCGGGAATGGATGACTACAAAGCCCCGAGAACCGCTACAAGACTCTCTCGCTTTCTCGATTTCTCTCTCTCCCTCGAAACACAGCTCCGTGACAACCGAGCCAATCCACCTGTCACGTCGAGAGGAACATTAGCCGGCAGTTTTGCGCATTTTCGCGATCCCCCACCCTCCACCAGACTTTTCTCGCAGCTCAGATCGTTTCGCCACCCCTTCGACACGCTCCCTTTAAGAATCGCTTTCTTCCGAGAAACACGGGGGAACTCTCTTCTTTCGATTTTCAACGACCGCGCCGCAGGCTGATCACTTTTAAAATGTCATACTGAAGTTTTATATAACTGCTACGAGCATATGCACTTTTAAAAAGCTGCTTCGAGCGACCTCAAGACTGCCCTATCAAGGTTCTCCGACATTCTTGGGATGTATATTTGAAATTAACGCGATGAATTTTAGAAAAAAGCTAATTGAAGTTAGGAACATTGCTCTCGACGATATCTCACCACTGAATTTTTATGAAACTGATATTCCATTTTCTGCAATTGACAAGATCAAAAATAGCCGAGACATCGGTGAAGAACAACTTCCACAAAATCAAGAATTAATAAATCCAATTTAACAACAAATCAGAGAGAGAGAGAGCGCTGTCTACCGCGAAGGGTTAAGATGTCAGGAGTCTACCTGTTCGTCTAATCTAAATCAATCGTATCCCTCTAATTCAAACCGATGTATATGGAACTGATATTCCATTTTCCGCAATTGACAAGATCAAAAATAGCCGAGACATCGGTGAAGAACAACTTCCACAAAATTAAGAAGTAGTAAAACAAATTTAGCAACAAATCAGAGATAGAGAGCGCTACCATGAAGGTTTAAGAAGTCAGAAGTCTACCTGTTCGTCTAATCTAAATCAAACGTATCCCTCTAATTCAAACCGATGTATATGAAACTGATATTCCATTTTCTGCAATTGACAAGACCAAAAATAGCCGAGACATCGGTGAAGAACAACTTCCACAAAATCAAGAATTAATAAAACAAATTTAGCAACAAATCAGAGATAGAGAGCGCTACCGCGAAGGGTTAAGAAGTCAGAAGTCTACATGTTAGCCTAATCAAAATCAATCCTATCGCTCTAATTCAAACCGATGTATTTGAAACTGATATTCCATTTTCTGCAATTGACAAGACCAAAAATAGCCGAGACATCGGTGAAGAACAACTTCCACGAGATTAAGAATTAATAAAACAAATTTAGCAACAAATCAGAGATAGACAGCGCTACCGCGAAGGGTTAAGAAGGCAGAAGTCTACTTGTTCGTCTAATCTAAATCAATCCTATCCCTCTAATTCAAACCGATGTATATGAAACTGATATTCCATTTTCTGCAATTGACAAGATCAAAAATAGCCGAGACATCGGTGAAGAACAAGTTCCACGAAATTAAGAATTAATAAAACAAATTTAGCAACAAATCAGAGATAGAGAGCGCTACCGCGAAGGGTTAAGAAGTCATAAGTCTACCTGTTCGTCTAATCTAAATCAATCCTATCCCTCTAATTCAATTTCGACTTGGGGATTCGGTTCGAAAGCCCAGGAAGCCGCTATCGGCGAGTTTTCCATGGAAAGAAGAGAATAATAGAGCTGGATCGGGCCAGGGGCGGGAACAGAGGGGGTTACGGGAGGAGGAGGCGGGGGTGAGTTCGAGGGGTGGATCAATCGCACCTCCCCGGGCCGGAATAGCCTCTTCTTTATAAATGAGAGAACGAAGGGGGTGGACGTTCCGGGGATGGGACGAGTTTCGAGGCTGCAGTTTAGATATTCACCGGTTGATTACCGTCCCGATGGGGTGTGGGCCCACGGAAAAGGGGAATCCCCCGGAGGACGCTAACTCGACAACTGACAAATTAGCCCGCCGCCACGACGACACTTGCAAAATGGGTCGACAAGAAGATGCCCGGTTTCCGCTCTGCGAATTTGACGCGGACCCACCTCGATGAGATTCGAGCCCGTGTTTGTCGGAGTCAATTTCCACCCCGCTAGACAGCTCTGAACGATACTCAACCCCCTTCCGGTTATCGGTCACCCATCCCTCGATCGAAAACCGGCTCTGGTGATCGATCGTTCGACCCTAATCGCCGCGCCACCCTACGATCTTTATGTAAAGGTACTCCTCCGGTTTAGAATCGAATATATACATTTTTATTTTATTTTTATTTTATTTTTATTTTATTTGTTAATGCCAGAACATTCGAACCGAATACAGACACACGCGTTTTTATGTGTTGATGCATTTTTATTTGATAATTTCACAATGCTTGTGGGTATACAATATTTTTTGTTGTTCCATTGCCTGTGCAGGTATAGAGATTGTCAGAAACAAAAAAAAATACTAACGAAATGTTTTGAACAAACGCACATTTACATTTTTATTTATATAGATTATATAGATTAGATATATGAAAATACGCGCGTATTCGAATCGCAAAGTTGTATCATAATTTCGAAGCAATCGGTGAAGAACTTTCGGAGATTTAAGATTTTGAACAAAAGAACATTTACATTTTGATTTATATAGATTATATAGATTAGGTATATGAAAATACGCGCGTATTCGAATCGCAAAGTTGTATCATAATTTCGAAACAATCGGTGAAGAACTTACGGAGATTTAAGATTTTGAACAAACGAACATTTACATTTTGATTTATATAGATTATATAGATTAGGTATATGAAAATACGCGCGTATTCGAATCGCAAAGTTGTGTTAAAATTTCGAAACAATCGGTGAAGAACTTACGGAGATTTAAGATATTGAACAAACGAACATTTACATTTTGATTTATATAGATTATATAGATTAGGTATATGAAAATACGCGCGGATTCGAATCGCAAAGTTGTATCATAATTTCGAAGCAATCGGTGAAGAACTTTCGGAGATTTAAGATTTTGAACAAAAGAACATTTACATTTTTATTTATATAGATTATATAGATTAGGTATATGAAAATACGCTCGTATTCGAATCGCAAAGTTGTATCATAAGCTCGAAACAATCGGTGAAGAACTTTCGGAGATTTAAGATTTTGAACAAAAGAACATTTACATTTTGATTTATACAGATTATATAGATTAGGTATATGAAAATTCGCGCGTATTCGAATCGCAAAGTTGTGTCAAAATTTCGAAACAATCGGTGAAGAACTTTCGAAAATTTAAGATTTAGAACAGACGAACATTTACATTTTTATTTATATAGAAGATGTAGGAGTGCAGGAATTGAAGACATATTTTTATTTGTCAGTTTGGTAACGTTAGAGTTATACAGACATTTTGTTTGTTAACGTAGGAACACTGGGATCGTATACTTGCATTCCGCAAGGTAATTGCGGAATATTAGAGTACGGCACGGATTTCAGTTCGCCAATGCAGAAGCCCCGGGTCTGAAACAAAAGAAAAATACAATAAGCGCTGAGAATGATATTAAATAGAGCTTCCCTCAGCCAAAGTGTTAAAGCTACAATTTAGAATATGATCTTACCCGACTCCAGCGGAGGCCAGATCGATTCTCACCCCGAAAAGTTCGCCGACACCGTTCGCCTTTATTAAATGAGAATCGCGAGCAATTCTCTCGACGGTTCTCGTCCAACTGCCCCGCCCCTTAACAACGCTGAAAAAGAACGATACGGTAAAACCAAAACAAAAATCAAATAAAAATAAAACCCCATGCAAAACTCGACGTTTCGAGCAATTACCGTTTAAACGGTTGAAACGCGAAATCGTCGGAAATCAGAGGCGACGTCTCGAGTTCGCGGTTCGCGAGTCTGCGGGGGTGGTTTCGAAGTCCGGGGGTGGTTTTAAACCCGGGGAATTTCTCGACCGGGGTCCTAAGTGAATTGAAAATAGAAAAAAGAAGAGAGGGAAGAAAGGAGAGAGGAAACGAGCCGGCGTAAATTATGTCCGAGGTAGAAAAGCGACCGTGAGGGGTGGTTCGGGCAATACTTTTCGCATCGGGGCCGACACAGGGGGCTCGGGGGATTGTTATTCGTGCGGCGTAGAGGCTCGGTGTCGCTTTCACTAGAGTCGGTTACTGATAAACGAGCGGTTTCAAACCCTCCTCCCCTCTCGCTCTACCTTCGAAAGCTACCCCCGTGAATGCAAACTCACCCTTCTTACTCGACACGCTTCAACCTCGCGCCGAGGTAGACTACGGTGTAAATCGTTTCCAAACTTAAACGATTGTCGACGACAGACCCGGAATTAATCGTCGTCGCGATTCCGATTCGCGGACTCGTGACGGGCACGCTAACTGCCGAAGAATTCTCGGCTCCGCCATCCCCTAAAAATTTTCTTGTTCAATTACAGAACAAATTGAAAATAATATACGGACGTTCTTAAATCGTCTCGGTGTTTCTACTGTTTTAAGTTACATCCCCCCATCTTTGTTATAACTGCATAAGGTACCGTCATCCGCGATACGGCGAAAATATGAAATGTTTCTCAGCTAGCTCTTAGCACGGCACGAATATTTAAAATTCTACTAACAGGCAGGTTGATATTTAATATACCAACAATTACTTATTGCTTCGTCCAGCAGTTCTACACAATCCGAGACAGGAAGATTACTTAAGACAGCAAAGGATCAACTAAGACAGCTCTGAAAGACACGAATGACGCGGTAATGTCTCGGGACACGAAAATCCAGGCCGAACGTGTTCCAGAGCATCCCGGTTCGGGTTTGAATCATCGCGAGGACTAGCGGTCACGACGCGCCATCATTCCCAGCGCGGAAATAGCGGTTATTTTTTCACGGGGCGAGAAAGATACTGCGGGCCGTGAGAGGGTGGGACATTAGCCATAAATTCGTGGCTCCCCAGTGGCAAATACGAAGGCCACCGTGTGCCATGCCAATTGTATAAATTGGCTATGACAAACTTATCGTCCCGGTGGCACGCGCGTGAGAGTCAACCGAGAGAGAAAGAGAGAGAGAGAGAGAAAGGTGGCCAGCCACCCCCGCATCAAGGGGTCGATACTTTTCTCGAACGACACACGGCCTTTTTGCTGCAGGTGCGTCATTCCCTCGTGGTCGTTTGAGACATCGTTCCCTGGAGGTCCTCCGAGAAACGTGAGCTTCCAACGAGTGCTCTTGTATCCTCCTCGATTTTTCGTGCGTGGTCTTCCGACAATTGATTGCCCTCTTCCGATTATTTTTACTGGAACATGCGCTGCAATTGGATTATGCTGGGTCGGAACGAAAGTTCGTTACGTCTTTAAATTAAAATACAAAGACAACGCGTTCATGTTTATAGCTTTCTATCAATTGAACCGTTTAGTTTGAAAGTGGTGTAAGTCCATTTTAAAAAGAAATGAGATATCACATAATTTGTGGTTAATTTAATCTTAATTTATTAAATTTTAATTGTAGAAACTCGATGGTTGTTATTGATCGAGTTATGTCTTCGCCAAATAAAAAATTGACACTAAATTAACCACAAATTATGTGATGTCTCATTTCTTTTTAAAATGGACTTACACCACTTTCAAAATAAACGGTCCAATTAATGCTTTCGACGCAAGAGTTCGATCATTCGTTGCTTAATTTACAAATTAAGGAATTACTTTGGTGATTTGCAAAATTGCTTTGTAAACTAAGTAACAAACGATCGAACCCTCGCGTCGAAAGCATTAATAATTTTATTAACCCTTAGCACTCGAGTGGCGCCTCTGAGGCGCTATTAAAAATTGCTGTACTATTATTTAAAATATTGTTTACGCTATTAGATATGTCGGTATTTAATCAATTGCTAAAGATTTAAGTATTGTATGAGGTATTATATCAATTCCACACCTACCAAATTTAATAAATCATAGAGAATGGAGATATTCCAGGTCAGAAGAGACGTCTGATTTTCGAGTTAAAATAGCTCCGAGTGCAAAGGGTTGATAACATTCATATATTTATTTCGTTGGGATACTCAATGATATAACCTCAAAAATGGCGAAAAGTAATAGAATTGAAAATAAGTTAGTGTATAAATCTATGATTAAAATAACTTGATTTTATCTGTGAATTTTAACGATTATAAATGCATGAAATATTATTGGCGTCCCGTAAATTATGAAACTGACTGCGTATTATTCAGGATTTTCTCTGCCGTGCACACTTTGCGGAGTTAATGTTAAGCGAATCGCACAGATGAACTGTAAATTGTAAAATAGGAAGGAGGACGAAGAAACGGATTAAGGTCGAAATGAATTGCGGGCGTTTCTCGTGAAAGGAACGAATGTCCGTGGGTGTTATCGGTCGAAGGCGATATCCGAGGCCGGGTTCGTGATGTCGCATGCGAATGGCCATGGCGATTCGGACCACGTACCGCTGCTAACCGTTAATAAAAGCTTAAAAGACATTATCGTAAGCATTCGTCGGGACATTAAAAAGCGCACGTGCCGTTAACGGCGGGGTCCTCGATGCAATTTTAAACAGCTATTTCCGGCCGCTGCCACCTATCGTCCTCGGGTGACACATGTCCCCGATGTTGTTACATGGATCCGGGGGATCTGCCCAACTGAATACCAATCGCAAGGGGATCATACACCCGTGGCAAGGGTGAAAACCTCTGCCCGGGGATGTGTCCTTCGTGCAATCAAAACAAACATTTCTGTATGTCCGGATATTCGGGGGGGGAGGGTTACTCTTCTTGCCCCTTCATCAGCCGGACACTTATTTTCCTAGCTAATCATTTAAAAAATTGTTTAAATCGCTCACAATGAACGGGAGCCAAACAGAAATTTTTTGCTCTTTACTTGTGTCACGTACCGGTGGTTCAGCCGTTATTAATAATTGATAAAATCAATCATGCATATTATATTTCTTTCCTAATTTCTTTTTTTTTTGTATTTACTCTGCTAACGATGCACGGGCTAACGATGACATCAAATAACATAATTATTATTTAATATTGAATTATCGTATGCCACATTGCGAGCGATAGAATTAAGGAAAATCTATAAGATATATTTCGCAGTGGACTATACGAAATTGCTAACTCGTGTGATTTATTTCAAAACTTAAACTTATCTTTAAACGAGAGCTTCATCGAACAAATTCACAGCGAAATCTATTTTTATCGAATAGATTGAAATCAAAAAAATTTTTTAAATGATATCGGCGGACAGGTTCGATCACGTGTTACTAAAACGCTATTTGCAAATTAGCACAATATTATTTCTCAACGTTTCGATCTGCATTTAGATCATTTTCAAGAGAATCAAGTAACGTTGCGCCTGTAAACACAAAATAAAAAGAATTAATAAATCATGAAACGAAAAGAAAAACCGGAACCAATTATACCATACAGATTGAAATCATTCAAAATATAATATGCGAGCGAATAATTAAATGAAACATCTATTGAAATTTATTCATCGACGAAGAATGTGAAAGATATACCACAGGAAATGAAGAATAAACAATACGTAGAAGAAAAGGGCAAAGATCAATGAACAAAAGACTAATGATCAACTCCTAGGAGGATGCACAGAGCAATTCGATCTAACCATAGGACGATAGGTATTGGAAGGAATACTGTACATCCGGTTTAATCAGAAATGATAACCAATACGAACAAATCAATGAATGGGTGCACACCTCATGAAGATTAAGCTAAGAACAATGGATTGATTTTTCTATAAAGGGATGGCTCATCATCGGGACAAGCAGTCATCACGAAACCTCAGCCTAAAATTTACGTCAGTCAAAATAGTCAACCTCAGATCCAAATTGTTTTCATTATCGCACGCAGTCGCGAGAAAGTTAAAACCCCAAAGAAAAGATCAAAGAGTTGTGTAAAATTAAAGTGGAGTTCATCCAATAGCGTGTAAACCCGCTGGATTTACCAATCATCCTCCACATCGTCATCGTCATCGTCATCATCATCATAGCGAGTTTCTAAGCGATCAACACATCGGTAAATACTAACAATTTTTAATAAGATTCTAACACATAATGTATCTGAAATTTGATGCTTAAAATATACACATATTGTTCAATTTTTTATCTAAAATCATACTCTCGAATCATTTTGAATACCTGACTTCGACCATTACGTTCCAAAAATCCACCAACGAGGCCAATTAGTTCTAAGAAATCCTCAATTATCCGAACCGAAGCCGGTGAATGCAGGTAGGTTCAAAACTGCGTTATATCCTTTATTAAAATCTTTAAATTCATTATCTTATATCTCTTTCCATCCATCTTAGGACGTAACACTTGAAACGTCGAATTACCTTGACGAGTAGGTACCACGTCTTCCAAAAGAATTTTGAATTGTCACTTCGACCGGGGCCGAAAATTGAATGTAGCGAATTCGCTCGAGTATTAAGTCTTCTAAAAAATTTTGGAAATTACCGAGTAGATCATTTCTGTATCATAAGTTGAATGAAACGAATTCGATCAAGTACTAAGTTTTCCAAAACTTGTAAAAATCGTGTGCATAAAGTAAATATAATATAAAATATCGTGTTGATAAAAATCAGAAACCGAAAAAATTGAATGGAATGAAGTATTAAATCTAAAAACTAGAAATCGTCGCGCTGATAAAATGAATTGAAGCAGGGTCGAAAATCCTCGGATTGTTGAAAAAATTCATGGGATTGATGCTGCATGTACGAGAAACGCAATTACCGAATCGTACAACGAAGTCCAGGGAAAACAATAGGTCGAAAATTCCCCGATGGTTGTTCCAGGGGTTGTCAGAGGCGAAAGAATGTGTGCGCAACGATGCCAGCGTGTTTAGTGGTTTCGGATCAATAGGGAGGCAATCCGAAAGAGAAAAGAGAAGTGTCCATTATGGCATTAAGCGCGGGAGAGGGTCTCTCTGGGTCTCATGGGGAGAAAAGTTTTGGCAATGATTAACCGAAGTCCCGGCCAGTGGCGGCTTCGATGAGTCGATGGAACTCTCCGGCTTGCTTGATTTACCGAGAATAATTATGTCCCGGACGGGAACTTCTCGTCGCGGAACTTCGCTGCGGGAGTGCTCGATCAGATTCCGAGAGCCGTGATACGTCAACCTGATATTTCATTTTCGTTGACAGACAAAGGAAACGCTCACGAATTCAATCTCTTCTGACAAATATCCTCGAGCCGTTAGGCCGCATCCCTGAACGATCCATTATTTTATATTAGTCGTATCGATTCGACTCCTGATAGCTCCAAACCTTTATTATTTATTTCAAATATTTTTACCTTTTGTGGAGAGCTGTAGGCGGATTCGTCGCTCTTTATTGTTTGTGCGTCCAATTAATATTAAATTTATTCGAATTTTTAAAAAATTTATTTCCAGCCTCAATGGAAAGTTGTAGTTGCTTAAAATGGATGATCTACGAATTTTCGTTATTTCCTCGTTTTGTGTAGTTTTTTATATTTAGTTAATTTTGTGTCCTATTATTTCTTGTCTCCGAACATACAATCCATTGTTTTATATAAAAATAATATTTGCAGGAGAAATCGGTTTCCTTTTTACTTTCATTCTAAACATTCCAAATACCCACGGCAGATTTAATTTGTTTCGGGCGAATCATCGGGCATTGATGAAATTGAGGGAAAAGTGAGTATTTGTGAAATAAATCGTGGATAGGTCGCTCCCGCTCGATTCCAAAAGGAAAATCGAGTGGAGAAAACAGAGAAACGGTCCGGGGAAAATCAGACAGTCTGTCGAACCTGTCAACAAACCCTGAAGAGATCAATCGAGCCAGGAAAATCGGGGAACTCTGTCTGCCACGTCTGGCCTGCCGACAAAATTCACCCAGTATCCGTAGTCCTGCAGAATTTTTTCAACGTACGCCAGAAATCATGCTACGGGGACATGTTGGCTCTCTGGAGCTCATACGTGGTGTTCTCAACCCCATTTTCCGAAGAAATTTTACTGCAAGTGAGTTGCTTCGATAACAATATTTCTTTACAAATACGGAATTTAATTCGTCGCCTTCGTTGTTCGAGAAACATTAAATTTAGGGTCTGCTGCCACGGTTTATTGTTTTTCTAAAGTTCTGTTGGCGTTTATGAGGTTAGTTTGACCAAAAACCGATTACTATTGATTTCCTTTAACGATTCTCTTCCGAGTCGACTCTCTATATTTACACGAAAATAGAATCTTCATTACATTTTCACTGCGAACGATGTTCATCATTTCTAAATCAATTTTTTAAGTACGTCTTAATAAATAACACTTCGTAAATAAATTGTTCGTCACTGCTTGCACATGTTCTTGTAGCATCCGTGCGATGCACAGACGACAACGACAGGAAGAAGGTGGAGGGTGTATTTTCCTGGCTCAAGGACATCTTCAAGTCAGGTTAGAAACATTTACCTATTCGCTATAGTTAACGTTAATTAATCGTCGACAACTAAAGCAAACACTGTCCTCGGTTGCAAATTCGTGACGCGATCCACAAACTAAACTAAACCGGCGCTAATGTAACGCTTTGTAGAGGTTAGGGTCGAAGAAGGTCGAAACTCGATAGATGTCCAAATCAAGGACACTCCGAAGGGCTACCCGCGAAACTTCGCCCATAATATTCAAAGTTACTCGTCCCCAGAGGTAACCAGCAGAGTTGAAAATATCGTGGGCACCAAAATCAACTCGAAATCAGAGTCCATCAGCCATTTCGGATGGTACCCTAGTCCTTTGTGTCGCAATCTCCTGTTGGTAGCTCAGAGAACGGATACACAGACACGAGGAGTTGCGAATTGCTCCCCTAGAAACACGAAGCCTCCTATCAGAGAGCCTAACATGCCGGAGAAGCAACAAAGAAAAGACGACAAAGAAAAGAAGAAGAAGAAAAAGAAACCGGTCCTGCGAACTGATGGTTCCGAAGAGTTTCCTGATATCGTTGCTATGGAGGCTGGACAGAGTCTTTCTGGAAACCCGAACGTCAACTTCCGGTATCAGTGGGGCATCAAGATCCCCGAAGAAATGGGCCAGACGACCGAGGATGTCCATAGGGAATATATTTGGGGCCAAGGTTTGTGCATTGAGCCTGAAAATGAACTAGTACATTCGCTAAAATATTTTCAATTCCAATGAGTTATGTTATTGTTACTTTCGTTCAGCCGTCATTCCACTCGCCGACAACCCGAAGGGTTTCGACGTGAGGATGAGCACGTCGGACACGGAGAAATCAAGCGCAAATGCCGAATTAGCCGGACCGAATCAGCCGGTCCAACCGATAGAACCCAGCGTCGTCGACGAAATAGCGGAGGCAGTAGACAAAAGGATTCCCGAGAAGATAGCGAAGAAAGCGACAGAGCCGTCGAATGACAATTCACCTTCCGACGAGGACTACAACATTCCAACGGGGACGGAGTTCGACGCCGAGATCTCGGCTTGGAAGGACCTGGTACTGAAGTCCAAACTGTCCATCGACACCTCCAACAAAGATGAATTTGTGCCAGAGACTAAAACGTCGGTGGAGATGCTCAGCATCCGTCCAGAGCCACCAGAACCGAAACTGGATGTCCAAGCGATTCCATCGACGAACGAAGCCGTCGCGAGAGATGAAGACGAAGCGGACATTTCGAAGGAGGTGAAGTTTAACTTGAAGAAGCTGGATGGCAAACGGACTGGCGACGTGCAGAAGATAGACAGCAAGAGTATGCACACGTCGCAGACGTTTAATTTCGATTCGTCGTTGGCTGTGACAGAGGATCATTGCTCGTCTAGAACTAAACCTAGAGCATGGACATGGGAAACCATGAATGGACTACCTAGGCTGAACGTGGCGACCTTCTCGACCAGTTCTGAGAGCTGGGCCAGTGCTGAGAAAATCAATGACACTAAAGGGTCCGAAGCTGCTCTTGCTGGGAAACCGAGTCACGATGACGTAGGTTTGACAGACGTTGGGAACATGGACGAAGTTGGGAATCCTGATCGACAGCATTTGCTGAGACAATCTCAGCAATATCAGACCAGCCAGCAAGAGATTGATTCCGACTTTGAGGATAGGCTGAACGTTATTGCAGATAGGGGGATCGAGATCTCTTTGCAAAGCACGCAGGGGGAGCAGGAGACCGATGGTAGCAAGATGAACATGGCTGACAAGGATTCGATGGCTATGGAAGCTGGGCATCATCATCAGCATCCTAACAGCTTGGCCCGTTTCGATGATGATTTTGTGTCTGGATATGAGTCTATGTCTCTGGAACCGTCGCAGGGTGAGTTGTGTGATCGGTAGACTGACGATTTTTCTAAATATGTGGTATCTGCAAATTTTTAAAATATCTTTAAAACCATGAAACTTAACACTTTACCCACCGAAAGCCCATTAAGATGATACGGCGATGATCGACCTCGGCTCGGGTATATCGGTGTAAACACCACACATTGACTCGAACGAATCGAAATGTTCAACTTTCTTAATGTTCATTATTTTTTTTATGAAATTTCACTATCGTATTTCCGGCATTTCTCTGATTAATATAAGACCAAACACGATATCATTCCAATTGTATTTAGTGATTGAATCGACAATTCAAGTTTCGGTCGCAAGGAAGGACAGCGTATGGGAAAGAAAGAGACACTCATTCTGTACTTCTCTATGTTCGGCTTCTCCTTTGAATTTCAATCAATCCTTCTCTATGTTCGGAATCGCCTTTGAAGTAACAAAAATACGATCATACATGTACACACCATTCTTACTGTCCACCATAAATACGGCTGTTGGACAGTAATGTGGACATTACTGTACAGTGAAGTCCGCATTACTGTCCTTTGTTTATACTAGGTTCAATGTCCAGTGCCGCGCCGCGCCGATGACGGCGATGATTGTTCTCGGCTCGGGTATATCGGTGTAAACACCACACATTGACT
>CM052198.1:7403330-7417047 GCA_028455805.1 Lasioglossum figueresi | reverse complement strand
TTCATTATTTTTTTTAATGAAATTTCACTATCGTGTTTCTGGCATTTCTCTGATTAATATAAGACCAAACACGATATAATTCCAATTGTATTTAGTGGTTAAATCGACGATTCAAGTTTCGGTCGCAAGGAACGACAGCGTATTGGAAAGAAAGAGACTTCGGAGACTTCGGCTTCTCCTTTGAATTTCATTCTTCCTTCTCTATGTTCGGACTCTCCTTTGAATTTCATTCTGTCCTTCTCTATGTTCGGCTTCTCCTTTGAATTTTATTCTGTCTTTCTTTATGTTCGGCTTCACCTTTGAATTTCAATCAATCCTTCTCTATGTTCGGAATCGCCTTTGAAGTAACAAAAATAAGATCATACATGTACACACCAATCTTACTGTCCACCATAAGTACGGCTGTTGGACAGTAATGTGGACATTACTGTAATAGAAAGCATAGAAAGCAAAAGAAAGCATAGAAATTTACTTTTACGTTACAATCTTAAATGAAACTATTACATGACGTTATTGAGGGTAACGTGTTAGTTGACAATGAAAATTTGCTGTTGCTACTGAAGGTTCCATTAAAAAGTGTTTAGCCAAGTACCATAGATTTTTCAAAATTACGCAATAATCACCGGTCGGTAATGTGTTAATATTTTCATAAAGAACAGGGTAGTGAGACAATATCCAGTGAAACTTTGTTGTTTTTCTAGTCTTCTTTTATGAAACTTTTACCGACATATACACAGTTCGCTTAATCGGGGTTCTACCGAAACGAGGATTACACAAGTAATCATCGATCAAATAATTGTGGCGAATTTGTTGGTAAACGGTCCATAAAAAAACAATTAAGAACGACAAAGTAGTGGCATTATTATTAGAATTAAGAACATAAGAAACGCTTTTACAGAGAAGTCGACAAAAAAGGATCAGAAAAAGTACCAACCTACGGTCCATAAATAAATAATTAAGAACGAAAAAGTAGTGTCATTGTTATTAGAATTGAGAACATAAGAAACGCTTTTGCAGAGAGGTCGTCAAAAAAGGATGAGAAAAAGGACAAGCCTACAGTCAGCGATGCTTTCGACTATGAATCTCCAGTCATCGATATGGACAATTACGTCAGCGACGGCGAGTACGTAAAAGTTCCAGGGGATCCTTATCCGTACAGCAAGCAGTACTTCGAGAAATGGAGGATGGCGAAGGAAGAAATCAATATCGGATCGTTTGAAGGCAAAACGGTGAAAGACGAGAATCCTGATGCTTCGGTTGGTGACGCAAGGCCTAGACAATTTGACAATTTGCCACCTGCCAGAAACATGTCCCATGACATGCACACCAGGAACCAGTTGTCGCGAGGCAAAGGTGTGCCTAATTAGAACGATAGTTAGCGGTGTCAGTCTGCGAAGTTTTAGAAAATATTTTCGTACAGACATTTGGTTTTCAATGGTCGGCTGGATGATACGAAAATTGAATTAAAAATTGCATTTTTGTATCGTCCTGTCACTCGTTTCCTCAAATATATAATTATATATACTTATAATAATTCATCCATTACGTCCACGTTGAGAAATAGGAAATTGTTTATTAGTAGAATATGAAATCCAAATAAAAATATCATTGGACTTTACACAGATGATATGATTGTACGTGTTGCCTTCTAAAAATGACAAGATTGAATTTAAGCGGTTCGTTTCATAATCTTTATAATTTCAGTAATTGCAAAATAAAATATCTGGAACTGGTCATAATGATCGGTAGTGGTATTAATTCATAATTTTCATAATTTTTTTAAATCTATGACCCATGGGTACGTATTCTTTAAAAGATCCTTCAACGACAATAGCGATCTAATAAAAATTTAAACTTGTAAAAGAGAACTTTTGAGCCTCCTTTTTGCACAGTACAATTGTTAAAAATCCTATTAAGAGGATTCCAGTAGATGAAAGTTAAAAAAGAGAGTATTCAAAATTCTAGAAAATATTTCCACGATTGTGAACAGATGAAACACTGTTTCGGCGTAACACTATAACAGACAATAACCTGTCAGCATCTTCAGGATTGGGACATGGCCTTGGATCGAAATCCAGGTCCGGAAGACGACGAGCGAGCAGATTCTGCGTGTCGTCTCTAGATCGTCGCTTGATCCCGGAATGTCTGCGTCGAGAGACTCCAGAGAAATACTTCCTCATTCCTCGATCATCTGTGACGTCATGGTCGAATAGAACAACCACGGACCAGGACGATTGGCTATCGAAAGAGCAAGTGCCGCGACGATTCCACGGATGGTCGAATCGCGGTCGGCCATTGTGACTGCTTGGTGAGTGGATAACTTCTTTTTTTCCATCGAGCTATTTGCTCTCGATCACACAGTGGGAAACCCATTTTTTTTCTCGTCGAAATAATTTCAACGTTACTTTAAGGTTATAGTTTAAAAATCTTAACACCAGCTGGAATACTACGAAGTCAAAAATTAATATTTCAAGACCTCGGGGTAACCTCGATATTTTATAAAAAAATTTCATATTGAAATTTGTAGAAAAGTGGAAAACATTCGTTCAAACATTGTCGTTTCGTGCTGTATAACACGCAATCATCTAAAATGTCTAATAATTTGAAGGTTCGAAGGGTAATCGATATAGAAAAATTTGTTGAAAATATGAAACTTGAAAAATTGAATTTTGCCGATAAAAAGACGGGTTTTCAGCCGATTATGTGTTCCCATGAACGCGCTAAAGACAGGCTGTACGGTGGAAGGATCGAGGTGGATCTCGAGGAAACGATTTCCACGGTGATAAAGACGGGATACAAAGTGGATCGGGCGCGAGGCTTCGTCTCTGGTGGTAATTAGAAAAACCAGGTGATACCTGGAACGTTTAACGCGAGAGTTCCTGGATCCTGACTCTGAACCGATGATTACGGCATCTTGATTCTTGACTCGTGGTTCTTGAATCTTGGTTCTTGCGTAGGGTCGTAAGACGATCGGACGGTCGTATCGTAATTAACGTTTCGATCGAACCTATTTGCGTTACATTAGCGCTGAGTGGATCGTCCTCGTAACAAACGAGACCGCGCGCCGCGCGCCGGTTCGATTAATAAGCTGCCGGCGGAAAGTCATTTTATTACCGAATTACCGCGCCGCGGAATAGTCGTTAAAGCCCGGCTCTCGATGTCGGCCCCTAATTGGAGCTGTGTAATTGCGGAACAAAGGCATTATTCGCCGGGGAAGCCCGGGATGCGGTCTAATGACCGATCGAGAATGCGTGAGCTTTTTTCCAGTGTATTGTCTCCATACGTGTGAAAACTTCGCGGCCAAAATCTCATTGGTAGACCGTGGATTTTTATGCAAAATAAAAATGTTGCACGGCGATTAGACGAAATAAGTTTTTCCTTTCCTACTGATTTTAATCAGTTCAAAATAATGATGCCCTCGTACTCCCTCGAACTTTTATTTGTTTCAAATTGTAAAATCCCCAGTCATCTGCATCCTCTAAAAGGAATATTAAAATAGTGAAACTTCTTTATTTGAAATCATTTGCCTATGAAAATTGTACTCCCTGTACTCCATCGAATATTTATTTATTTCAAATTGTAAAATCCGCAGTCATTTGCATCCTCTAAAAGGAATACTAAAATAGTGAAACTCTTTTATTTGAAATTATTCTGCTATGAAAATTGTACTCCTTGTACTCCCTAGAATATTTATTTATTTCAAATTGTAAAATCCACAGACTTTTGCACCCTCTAAAAGGAATACTAAAATAGTGAAACTTTTTTATTTGAAATTATTTATTTCAAATTTTAAAATCCGCAGTCATCTGCAACCTCTAAAAGGAATAGTAAACTAGTAAAACTTTTTTATTTGAAATTATTTTGGTATGAAAATTGTACTCCCTGTACTCCCCCAAACATTTATTTATTTCAAATTGTAAAATCCGCAGTCATCTGCTTCCTCTAAAAGGAATACTAAAATAGTGAAACTTTTCCATTTGAAATTATTTTCCTATGAAAATTGTACTCCTTGTACTCCCTCGAATATTTATTTATTTCAAATTGTAAAATCCGCAGACTTTTGCATCCTCTAAAAGGGATACTAAAATAGTGAAACTTTTGCATTTGAAATTATTTTCCTATGAAAATCTGACGGAAGGATTTTTGACTCTTCTCCGATTAAGAGGAATCCAAGCACGCGGTACTATTTGGAGCGTGTTCGCTCGATTAATCCAAGATTGACTGGAACCTCCATTATCCGAACCGATATATCTGAATGTTCGAGATTAATTTATAAGAAACAGAAGTGACAATGGATTTTCTTTTGAGTACATTTGATGAGTTTAACTATGTGGATTGTTTTGAACAGAGAATCGAAATGCGATCATGACAGACAATCCAACGAGTCTGTCGAATCCCCACAATTGCGGTGACTCGTCATTATCGTCATCGATGCACACACTCGACGGTATCGACAAACCGGAAGACAGAAGACCCGAAGATGACAAATCTCCGCCTCGCGAGGGAACTATACACCCTGATTCGCATCATACGATGCCTGGGAACAACATTTCGAAGCCCAATGTGTCAGAAGGTAACTTTTTAGAATGTAGACTTCTGCGTTTGTGGCAGACATTAATTGATGACATGCATAATTGTAAGACTCATTAAATGATTGAATTCATTTCTGTTCAACTTCCTGGAATTATGCTAGACAATTTATATTTTGTATAAAGTCTTATTTTGTGTAAAGTCTTATTTTGTGTAAAGTCTTATTTTGTATAAAGTCTTATTTTATATTGAAAATGAAGAAATATCTATTCAATCAGCAAATATTTTACTCATAGATGGCGATAGAATAGAATTTGAATATTATAATATTTCTTGACTCGAACTAATATTTTCTAGAAATAATTAACAAATTTCAAGACCTGATTATATGAACAATTTGTGATGATTATTGCAGCTAAAAAGAGACTAGACATGAAACCCAGAGCAGCAGACTTGATTACGAACAATTATTCCAACGATAAAACGGTCAAAGAAGAAAATATTTACGTCAGTAGGCAGAAACACTTATCATGTATGTTATTTGTCGTTAATTAGA
The DNA here is from genome assembly GCA_028455805.1 of Lasioglossum figueresi. NCBI lineage: Eukaryota > Metazoa > Arthropoda > Insecta > Hymenoptera > Halictidae > Lasioglossum > Lasioglossum figueresi. The sequence goes on along the minus strand of CM052198.1, from coordinate 7,411,961 downwards.
TTGTAAATGTAATAATAAATTAAAGATAAAATTATTTTTCTTTTTGCTCTCGAATACATTCTTATGTAGCATCTGTTTCTTACAATTGATATAGACAATGTTAATTTTGCATCAACGTCCGCGATCTTATTAAAACGTTTGTTAATGTTTTATAGCGGTGAGCAAGAGGGAAATCGAGGAAATATACGAACGGAAAAATTACTCGTATCTTCAACCCGAAGAGATGAAGAACCTGCGCTTCAACGTCGCGCGTGCCAATGATCAATCGTCAACCTAATCAATGAAAAATACTAGTCGCAGTATATCAAATTATATCATCTGCTATGTACATTTCTATTGTTTTTCGAAAGTAATAATAAATGACTTTTTAAATAAATATATTTCTGTTTCTGATCTTCATTGTTCTTCTTGATCTAACATAAATCGATTACTTAACGTCAATTTATTTTCCTTATTATTTAAAAATTGAATTGGAAAAGGAAACCAAGTATATTGTTATCCATTAAATTAATTAATGCTAGTTACATACTAAAGAATATTGATTGACTTAACAGCTGTGCACTTTTAGATTATATTTCAAGGAGTCCGATTTTTATTTTTTCTGTCAGCAATTATAAATTGTAAGCAGTCTTTATGTTTGTGTACGAATCGTGCCGCTTGGGGCGCTGCGAGAGAGAGTTGTCTTATTAGTTTTTTAGTCAGTCCTTAATCAGGCTTTAGTTATTCTTTAATTAGTATTTAGTAAGTCCTTAGCCAGTATTTAGTTAGCCGTTGTATCGCGGAATATTGATATAACATTACACAATAAACCTCTCACAAAATATCATTTTATTGACTCCAACTGTGGTCACACGACGATTTTGTTACCGTAACTCTAAAATTGATACAGGTGTCGTTGTCCAAGGCTTAAAATTTCCAACACTAAAACAAAAACTATAATCCCATCACACCGGTATGATCGAGCAGTGTTCAGTTGGCGTTGCGTTGCCTAATCGTCTACTCTGAAATTGATAACAGTGACAGTTCCGATCAAAGATCGTTCGCGCGAACCTAACCCAAATTTCGCGACGAAACACCTCGTTGGGACTCACCGTCGCGTTCTATAATCTCGTCGATCCTCCACCGCATGATCCACCGATCTCGTCAAGACACAATCCCCTTCAAATCCAGGATCATTCGCTTACGATTTTCGATCCGCAGAGGAGATTCTAACCTGCACGAGTCCAGGTGAGTCTTCCTGAAATTAAATCATTGAAACGTTAAAGTGTGCACCTATTATTCTAGCTTTCAAACTTTTCTCTATGAATGAAATTCCCTGAATTAATATACTCCTGGAATGCTAGATGCACACTGTACCGTCTATTATAAGTGATTATTTCTAACCAAGAATAGCTAAGTGAAATATAAAACAGTAAAAACGGCGAACTAGATCACTGAAATATCACGGTGGTCTCGATCACGATGAACGCTTGCGAATCGCTGGATCCCTGCAGAAAAAACTTATCAGCGCATCTGCCGTCTCGAGGAAGCTGAACGGGTTCACCAGGTTCCGAAGGGCAATCAGGTGGTCCAATCTAGCATTATTCCCTGGACTGATTGCGTTGTCGAGGGTAGGAAAGGGGCGGAAAGAATCGAAGTATACGCAACGGTACAGGGCCTCGTGTACCTTGATTAGGACCGGCTGCGATTTGAATGATTAGATAGGGTCGAGACGATTCGGAGATGCTGTTGCCGCCGGTGAAATAACAGCCTCCGGGGCTGGAAACGGGCCCGTGTTCGTGACCGGTAGGCACGCATCTCCGCGGGTCGATAGTTCGCACGGAACAACGTGCCGCATCCTCTTTCTCCGATCCACGGCTATTGCACACACGCGCACGCCGCTGCAGACTGCACACGGCTGCGCTAAGTACACGTGTCGGTTCCGGCGACCTAGCCAATCGTTCTCCGCCTTATCACCCTTCCCGCCCCGCCGCCGATCCTCGACAGGTGTGTCCGGTGCGGATTAACGCGCGATCTCCTCTCCTCGATCCACCAGGATCCACCGGAGAGATCCCATTGCCCGCCGCGCCGCGTGCGGCGATTTCCTTGACCTTCGCCGGAAATCGTTCGGCGGAATCCTCTCTTTAATTATTCCAGTTTTCAACTTTAGTTAATCGATGAGTGCGAAAGTTATTGATTCACAGTTGAGTTGCTCTGAATTGCTTTGTATTGCTTTGAATTCCTTTGATTTGTGTTGCTCCGAATTTCTCTGAATTGCTCTGAATTGAGTCCCTTGGAATTCTTTTGATTTGAGTTGGCCGGAGTTGCTCTGGATTGCTTCGAATTCCTTTGATTTGAGTTGCTCGAAATTGCTTTGAATGTTTTTTTATTTGAGCTGCTTCGAATTGATTTGAATGGCTTTGAATTCCTTTGATTTGAGTTGGCCGGAGTTGCTCTGGATTGATTCGAATTCCTTTGATTTGAGTTGCTCTAAATTGCTTTGAATGTTTTTTTATTTGTGCTGCTCTGAATTGATTTGAATTGCTTTGAATTCCTTTGATTTGCGTTGCACCGAATTGCTCCGAATTGCTATGAATTGAGCCCCTTCGAATTCTTTTAGTTTGAGTTGGTCAAAGTTGCTCTGGATTCCTTTCAATTCCTTTGATTTGAGTTGCTGTAAATTGCTTTGAATGTTTTTTTATTTGTACTGCCCTGGATTGATTTGAATTGCTTTGAATTCCTTTGATTTGCGTTGCTCTGGATTGCTCTGAATTGAGTTCCTTGGAATTCTTTTGATTTGAGTTGGCCGAAGTTGCTCTGGATTGCTTCGAATTCCTTTGATTTGAGTTGAACTAAATTGCTTTGAATGTTTTTTTATTTGTGCTGCCCTAAATTGATTTGAATTGCTTTGAATTCCTTTCACTTGCGTTGCTCTGGATTGCTCTGAATTGAGTTCCTTGGAATTCTTTTGATTTGAGTTGGTCGAAGTTGCTCTGGATTGCTTCGAATTCCTTTGATTTGAGTTGCTCTAAATTGCTTTGAATGTTTTTTTTATTTGTGCAGCTCTGAATTGATTTGAATTGCTTTGAATTCCTTTGATTTGCGTTGCTCCGAATTGCTCTGAATTGAGTCCCTTCGAATTCATTAGTTTGACTTGATCAAAGTTGCTCTGGATTCCATTCAATTCCTTTGATTTGAGTTGCTCTAAATTGTATTTACCTTTTTTGATTTGTGCTGCTCTGAATTGCTTTGTATTCCTTTGATTTGCGTTGCACCGAATTACTCTGAATTGAGTCCCTTCGAATTCATTAATTTGACTTGATCAAAGTTGCTCTGGATTCCTTTCAATGCCTTTGATTTGAGTTGCTCTAAATTGCTTTGACCTTTTTTGATTTGCGTTGCTCTGAATTGAGTCCCTTTGAATTCTTTTGATTTGAGTTGGTCGGTGTTGCTCTGGATTGCTTTGAATTCCTTTGATTTGCGCTGCACTGAATTGCTTTGAAATGCTCTGAATTCCTTTGATTTGAGTTGCATTTAATTCCTTTAATTTGAGTTGTCCTGAATTCCTATGAATAGTTGAATTGAGTTCCTTTGAATTCCTTTGAATAGTTGAATTGAGTTACTTTAAATTTTGATTTTATCGAACAAGTCTCTCCTGGTCTGCGGTATTTTGGAGATTGCGAGGTAAAAGGGCTCAGTTTTCTGGGAATGGTTTTACCGAAAGGTTGTTGCGAAGGTGCACAGCTGGTTCGATTTTAAGGCGCGTTCGAGCGGGCCGAGATTACACGAGCAATTAACTTTACGACACTTGGCAGCGTTCGAAAATCCTCCGGCGTGGGTTGTTAAAGGCTCGCGTGCTCGACGTCGAAGGCTTCGGGGGCCTCTCGTCAGCTTAAAGCCCGCGACACCGTAAACAAAGCCCGCGTGAACCATACACTCTTCCTTCTTCTCATCCTCCTCCCACCCTCCCCCGTTATTAATAATAACCGAAGCGCCGATTTCGGCTGTGAAACAGAGAGGCAGAGAGACGCGGCGTGTTTCAGCTTCCAGCGTTTAAGTTGGCTTCGGCTCGTGACGGCCGTCTCGTACGAAAACATTCTTCGTCGATTTACTTTCGGGAATTCACGCGTAAACGTTGACGTATTTAAGGGAGGCTGTAAACCATCTATTTCGGTGTCCCGACGGGAATAATCGCGGCCGACGTCGCGTTATCGGCTCGCCCGACACGCTCCTCGATCGCTTTTTTCCGTCACTCGTCATCTTTGGCCGTCAGCCTGATACTCCAAGAATAACTACGGTAATACACCTACTGGACACGTGTGAAAAAGATACGCGCAGTATGTATTTCGGAAAAATTTATCCCCGATCCCGCGAGATACTTTCATGAGACTTTCGTCGACGTATTCGTGACGTTTCCCTGATTAAAATGGGACCAAACACGACTTCGTTCGAAGCATATCTGTTTATTTGACCCACCATTCTGCGAAACCTCTATCATCCGAACGAACGCTATCCGAATCTTCCATTTAATTTAATTGATATTGAACTCTGTGTATATTCGCCCATATACGGCACGATTCACCGTAAAAATCGGTCAAGATTTAAACTAGTAGCGTAGTTAGTTCGGATAATCAAGGTTCCACTATATCATGGATTAAACAAGTAAATAGAATCCAAATGGCATCGTGCTTGGGCTCATTTTAATCAGAAAAATGTCACGGATGTGATGGCAAAGGCCTCATGAGATACAATCATGAGAGACAAAAGTTTCATCATTATTTTGTTCGCTCAGTTGTTGCGTTGCGCACAAGCAGCAAGAAATTCAATGTAAGTAATTCAATCCGACGCGACGTTTCCACGTCTACCGAGGCGCTACTGCGCTCCTGGATGGATCACACTTTTATAACCGGTCAAAGTGAATTTTTCTGTTCCGCGTGCGACGAAAGGCGCGTCAAGGTCAAGCAACGAGTAAAACGTTATCTAATCGAGATGCTCGTCCTCGCGTTACAGAGCTGCCGTGTATATCGGCATTTGCTATCGCGAAGGAAGAGGATGCCTCGTCGTCGGGTAGGATTCGCCGGACTGAACGACGACGGTACGACAAGGAGTTATGATATCGGCGCCGATCGCCGCGCCAAGTGAAAACACGGTGGCGTGAGTAATATACAACCATAGGGCGATCTTTTATAGTGCAGGGACTCCGAAGGGAATGATCCGCGGCCAACGTCGGCCGAGATAGGATCGTTCTAACCCCCGCGCGAACCAGAGGAGAGGGTCAAGGAGGAGCGAACCCGGAGCAGTCAGCGATTCTAGTCGTAAATAAAACCGTGTCTGCTACCAATGCCAATCGTGGACCTCCGAGTACCTGTCCGAGGGCAGTGCGTTACCACTGCAGACTCTAGAAAACTCGGGAAAATTTATAACGGACCCGTGCAATCTATACCTTTGCGAGATGCCACGAGATCTGACGAGGTCCGACGAGATTTGACGAGATCGAGTCAATCTTTCACGGTCGACACAGTAAAGTCTTGATCTAAGAAAAACAACCGGATCCGTGCTGTTTCTTAGATCCTGCGGTTCTGAATACAGTTCGACTTGTATCGTGTTTACTGTCATTTTAATTATAAGAATGCCACAATTGCGTCGGCGAAAGTCCCATTAAAAAATAATGAAAAATAAAGAAGTTTTGTAATTGAATTAGGTGTGGTGCACACTGCTCGGTGACCGAGGCAGCTCGAGCTTCTTCGACTTTCTTGGGATATGCCTCTTGGCGGAGGGGATATTCGTTTTTCTTAGATCGTACACTTACTGTTTATCTCTTACCGATCTCGTCAATGAAGGTCGTAAATCGTCACCCGGATAACTCCGACGACACGACAAACGCGAATTCCCACGACGTGTCACGGGCGTAGGATAGTAAGTTGAAAACTGTTTGGAAAACGGGAATATATATTTCAACCTTGTAACTTGGACTTTGGTACAACTAATTTAACAGAAATCTTGGTCGGTAAATATTCGTTGTTTTCGCTGAACACGCTGTTCGAAAGATTCTCCCTAAGTCGGCTGTCTTCGCCTTTAAGAAGTCTCGCATTCTGAAAACGGTAGAGGTGGGGGAAAAGTGGAGGCGTCGAAAAAACGAAGAAAATCCAAAAGGAATCGAATGTGATTGGAAAAGATGGATAGTAGAGGGGTGAAGGAAAGGCGTGGAAAAGGTGGAGGGAAATTGTTGAAGAAGCTATGGTGGGGAAATTGTTAGTTAGCTGGTAATGAGATTCGGGGACCGCTCCAGGCGGCTAAGTATATGGTTTGGGTCTTGCGACCCTTGACCTGGCAATAAAGCAATTACAAAAAGGTTGGTGACGGATTTTTACCATGTGGGACACTCGGTTGGGAGTATTTTGCGAGGGTCTCGAAATGGTGATAGGTTTTAAGACTCGGAATTCGAGGTTTTGAGGACGGATGTCCGGCAACGCGAAATGATTTTATACTACGATCATGAACGCTTACCGTTAACTTAGATCGAGACTTTACCGTATCGTATTTTGCAATCTGACAACGTTATTCTACGATACGTGGCATGTTTTAAGTCAATGCCTAGGTGTAATAATTTCAGTTGGCAATCTCTTACCGAACTCAATGCGAATGTTCACCAGGTTGCTCGGAGATCGCCTAAAAATCAGATCGAACGGTACACTACGATTCCGTTCGATTCCCCCGGTGCTCACGGGGGCCGCGGTGAAAAGTCCGACTGAATCGCGTCGATCTTTAAAAATCGAGGATCGTAACGACACGCTGATTGCCATGCCGCGATTCCCTCTGGTAACCCTCTGGTTCCCGAGTCCTTCGAGCAGGAATCATCATCGTGCCGATCGTGCGAAACTCGTTACCACGGGCCGTTAGGCAACTCGAGGAAAGAGACAAAGTATCGGGGACGCCGTTGACGAGCGAATCGCGGAAACGATAACGCGTCGCCGATCCCCGTTCGCAATCGTAACTTCCTTCTTACGAGTGTCCCCGTAAACGCAACTTCTCTTTGATTGTAACATTGCAACATGTGTCGTGTTCCGTCAATTTGTATTTTATTTAGAAAATACAACGGAGTTTAATCGTTAACGCGTTGACAATATATGGTACGTTAGCGGAGTATTCCGTAGTCTACGACAGTCGAATAAGTATTTTAGGAGAACAGCGAATCGGAAAGAGAATCCGAGAGCAAGGATAACTTAAATGTTAAGGGAAAAGGAGGTTTATATATTAGTTCTAACTTGAATGGTGGGGGTTTCAGAGATTTGAAGATGACGTGTCCCAAGCAAATGATCGAATATGATGTGGCAAGGACAGAGGTCGAGGATGGGGCAGAGTTTGAGGATGAGTCAAGGATGAAATCATGAATTTGTATAGTAGAAACAGGAAGCCGGATATCTATGCAGAGTGTAGAATGAAATCACGTTGGTATACAACACGTGTACGAGTTTGTTCTAGATTGCTCGGAACCTTGAGTACCGAAAAGTGTAACACAAGACACATCGGCGAAACGGTAATAATCCAATGATGCAACTTTGTTCTTAATTATTTTTTTATGGAGCGTTTACTAATATACTCGCGACACTTTTCCGCGTAAAACGAGTCCAAACACGACCCAGTTTGAACGACAGGTACTTGTTTAATCCATGATACGGAGCCTCTATTAACCGAACTTTGTTGAAGGCGAACGTTCTGCTATGTCGTGTTTGGACTCGTTTTAAACAGAAAGATGTTACGAAGTGGAAAACCCCTGTGCATATTTTCCCAAATTTGAATAATCCATACAATAGCAATTTAATTTACCGACAGTGACGTTAAAGAAAATTGAACCACAGTCGCTACGCATCGAGGCGAGTAATTCCTGGTTAGGTTCACGTCGGGCGGGTTCGGGGCTGGTTGTCACGGGGGTGGTATCGCATATCGGGGGGCGGTAAATCCACGGATCGACGTGTCAACGCGTTCGACGATTCTCCCCGCGGAGAATTGTGCGGCGAGGCCTGCGGTTGACGTCGATTAATCACTGTGGCCAGCGTGCGTGGCTGCGGGCAACGACGTACCGGTGACTTGCAACATAGCCAGCCGCCTATCATATTAACGGGTAATTGAAAGATATCCGGCCGGAAAGCAGCCCCGTGATTTTTTGTGATGTCACTACGAACGCCGCGTCGCGTCGCCTCGTGACGCTCGGATTGCGCCGAATGATCGGGGGGTGACTTGCACCCCTTGTCTTCGGACCTTGTCACGCTCCTGCGGACGATCTTGACTAATCTTGAGACGACAGTCGACCGCTTTTTTCATTTCGGAAGGATGGAAATGACTGCTGGAGAAGTTCAGAGAAATTAGGCTTTTTCAGATGAACTTCCGAGAGGAGGAGCTTACACCGTTAGAAAGAGTGTGTACGGGATGCATACAGCATCTGGGATGAACCATAACTTGGTCACTATTGAAAATGGAAAATAATTGCAGAACTATGTTGTTTTGAATCATTTTAATAGTTGTTTTAATTATGTTCTGTTGAATTGTTTTGAATTATTTAATTGCTCTGAATTATAAAATTGAGTTGCTTCGAATGATTGAATTAAAATATTTTGAATGATTCATTTCGAGTGCTGTGAATGAATGAATTGG
>CM052198.1:7343594-7375929 GCA_028455805.1 Lasioglossum figueresi | reverse complement strand
CCTGAAATTTGAATAGAACTTCTGGGCCTCGAACTTCCAATCGTGAATCTTGCACCTTGAAATCTGAAGTTCGCATCTTGAACTTTAAATACTGAACCCAGAACTTTCAATTCTGACAGGCACTAAAACATACATCCTAAATTAGTAAAAATATAGAGAATACTATGTAATCTTGTAAGACAATAGAAAATCGCGCATCCAAGCTCGTTCTTCCAAAAATGTGAACCTGCTGCGACCTGATTCTCATTTCTGCTTGGATGTTGATGCATTGTGTCGATCGTGAGATGCTAATGATCTCGAATCGTGGTCATCGAACCTTGAAGCTGTAATGATGAATCTTCAGCGTCGAATCGTGAATTGCGAATTTATTAGGTCTCGAATCCTGAAATTTGAATAGAACTTGTGGGCCTGGCACTTCAAATCGTGAACCTTGCGCCTTGAATCCTGAAGCTCGCATCTTGAACTTTAAATACTGAACCCAGAACTTTCAATTCTTACAGGCACTAAAACATACATCCTAAATTAGTAAAAATGTAGAGAATACTATGTAATCTAGTAAGACAATAGAAAATCGCGCATCCAAGCTCGATCTTCCAAAAATGTGAACCTGCTGCGTCCTTATTCTCATTTCTGCTTGGGTGTCGATCGTGAGATGCTGATGAGCTCGAATCGTAGTCATCGAACCTTGAAGCTGGAATGATGAATCTTGAACCTCGAATCGTGAATCCCAAATTTGTTAGGTGTCGAATCCTGAAATTTGAATAGAACCTTTGAGCCTCAAACTTCGAATCGTGAACCTGTCGTCTTTAAAGCTGAAGCTCGCATCTTGAACCTTAAATACTGAACTCTGTACTTTCAATTCTGACAGGCACTAAACCATACATCGTAAATTAGTGAAAATGTAGAGAATACTATGTAACCTAGTAAGAAAATAGAAAATCACGCATCCAAGCTCGATCTTCCAAAAATGTGAACCTGCTGCGTCCTTATTCTCATCTCTGCTTGGGTGTCGATCGTGAGATGCTGATGAGCTCGAATCGTGGTCATCGAACCATGAAGCTGGAATCATGAATCTTGAGCCTCGAATCCTGAAATTTGAATAGAACCTTTGAGCCTCAAACTTCGAATCGTGAACCTGTCGTCTTTAAAGCTGAAGCCCGCATCTTGAACCTTAAATACTGAACCCTGAACTTTCAATTCTGGCAGACACTAAACCATACATCCTAAATTAGTAAGAATTTAAAGAATAATATATAAACTGTGTGTGTGGTAAGAGAATAGAAAATTGCGCATCCAAGCTCGATCTTCCAAAAATTGATGTTTATAACTCCAATCATAGAGCTCAGCGTCCTAAATCACCGATGATGCTGCATTTGTACCAACTCTTGGTGAATAGCTTCTGCATGGTCTTGCAATTGCAGAAGCATTTCTTCTAGGCAGATAGTCGATCGGGCCCCGATGAAAAATCACGAGGAAAGATTACGCCACTGGTCCGGACAAAGAGGACGTTCCTCCGATCGCTTGTAACTCGTGATTGAACCAGCTTTGTACACGGTCCGCGTCCTCCCTTTGTCACGGCGCACATATCCGTACAAACTCAATCGCTATTATTTCCTGGCGGCGGCGGCGGCTGGAGAGGCCGGTGTAAACCGGTTATCTTGATTTAATAACCGTCGATGTCATCCGAGTCAATCATCGCGACCGATCGTGGCCCCGCAACAACGGGAGGAAAGAGGACGAGCTGACTCCGGTTTTCTTGTAACGATGTTCTCCGAGCTTGTCTATGTCGTAAGACGAACCCATCCCGGACGGTCCGATGAATCTTTCGGAACGATCGACTTGTGAAATTCTCGGGCACCGTTTTGGTCAGCGTCCAGAGCCCTTTGTTCTCGGAACGTAGATCGGATCGCGATCCAAACACCACCACCATTTGCGTCAAACGATCGAAAATTTTTCTGCTGATCTCCAATTTTTGTTGGCCCATCAAATTTTTATACGTTTTAGCTTTTGGAGTTCTGAACCATGAACACCAAACCTCCCGGGTGGAACCTTAAATATCGAACGTTGTACTTTGAATATTCAACCTTAAATTGCGAACATTGAACCTTGAACCTTCAGCAGTGGACATTGAACTTTGAATCTTGGGTATTGAGTATTCAACTTCGACCCTTGAATGATGGATATTGAATATATTGATATTGAAATCCATGATTACAAAAAGGACATTATAGTATACCTGAAGTTTCAGGTGCATAACTAGTAAAGGTTCACGAGGTACATGAATATTCCATGGTGAATGATAGCGATGTAGATATTTCGTCCACGGTGTTCGCCGGGTAAGAGGGATAAAGCGAGGGCAGAGCGTAACCGTGTTATTCCAGCGACGAAGTATGAAAGGGTGTGGTTAGTAGAATGGCTAGGCCAGTGGTCCATTGAAAACGGTCGAGAGGATGTTCGACTATCAGATCGGTAAGGACACCTTCTTGCCTCTCGATCCCGTTCGCTCCGTGTCGGTTGACTGTTGCGCGTCGGACAAGCGGTTTTTGTTGGCGGGACGTTGAAGTGGCAGGCGAGGCCCTGGCGAAAGAGAGAGAGAGGGAGCGATGGGGCCCCATAGAATTGGCGCGAGTGCGACCGTGTACGAGAGCGCGCAAGTTTGCGCGAAGAGCGGAGCGGAGAGGAGAGCGAGGCAGAGAAAAATATTCAAGATGAAATCGGCGAGGGTCAAAATGCGTGACAAATAACGCGGCTTGTCCACCGCGGAATGAAACAAAACCCCGGCGAGGGCGCCGCGCCGCTTTGTTCCCATTGTGGCCGGTGTCACTTCAAGGTAACGTTGCCATTCGGCGGAGCGCGGTGTCGGGTCGCCATCAGATGACGCTTGATAAAGGAACGACAAATTGGTACCACCCGAACGACTGCTGCTCTTCGCGGAAGATCCGCTCGCGATAACGTTCGCGTCGATAAACACGCTACACGACCTCCAGTCCCTCTCCTTTTCTCTTGCGCGCGCTCTCGCTCTCTCTCTCTCTCTCTCTCTCTCTCTCTCTCTCTCTCTCTCTCACTTGAACGGCCCTCTTACACCGCGATTTCATGCGCCGTCGTACACAATTTTCGTACCTGTTTCCGGTACATTGAAAAATTGTCGTTTTCTGTGAAGGAGAGCCACTCGCCCGCGCTACGAGCCGCTCGAGAAAGCCACCCGGCTACGCGCGCACCGAATCTGATCTCGGGGATGCGGACACTTCGCTTTCTCAAACCCAGGACATCGCTTCCTCGAAGCCTACCTGCGGACGCACACGATACTTTTCTCTAGGCTACATTGTGCAGCTTTATGAATGCTGCCACTTGCAGGACCGTCATTGTAGCATCCTGAAGTTCGAATCTTGAAGGTGAGGTTCTGGACATCAACCTTGAAGACTGAATCCTGAACAACCAATTTTGAACCACGGAACCTGAAACTCCACTCGTGAATCATGAGCCTCGAACGTTGAATTACGAACCTTGAACCTTGAACCATGAACTTCAACATTGATGCTGAACATTCAGCTTGAGCAATGAGCTTGAACATTGAACTTATAAACATCAACTTTGAACCTTGAATGTTCAATATTGAAACTTGATCCTTAAACATTCATCATAAAACTTCGAACCTTGCACCTTGAGTCCCTGAATACTAAAAATTGGACGTTTAGCGTTGAATATCTACACAATGAGAATTAAACATTGATCCTCATACATGTAACCTTACACCCTAAAACTTGGACATTGAATCCGAACTCTGGAACATTGAATCTGCAATCCTAAATCATAAATTGTGCATCTAGAACCCAGACTAGCAATCATTGAACGTTGAACCTTGAACCTCGTACATGTAACGTCAGACCCTAAACATTGGACTTTGAATCCAAACTCTGGAACATTGAATCTTGAATACTGAACCTTAAATCGTGCATTTAGAACCCAGACTAGCAATCATTGAACGTTGAACGTTGAACCTTATACATGTAACATCAGACCCTAAACCTTGGACATTGAATTCAAATTCTGGAACATTGAAACTTAAATCCCGTACCTTAAATCGTGCATCTAGAACCCAGACTAGCAATCATTGAACGTTGATGAACGTTCAACCTCGTACATGCAACTTCAGACCCTAAACGTTGGACATTGAATCCAATTTCTCGAACATTGAATCTTGAATCCTGAACCCTAAATTGTGCATTTAGAACCCAGACTACCAATCAATGAACCTTGAACCTTGAACCTCGTTCATGCAACGCCAGACCCTAAACCTTGGACATTGAATTAAAACTCTCGAACATTGAATTTTGAATCCTGCACGTTGAACCTTGAACCACGTACATGCAACTTCAGACCCTAAACGTTGGACATTGAACCCAATTTCTCGAACATTGAATCTTGAATCCCGAACCTTAAATCGTGCATTTATAACCCAGACTAGCAATCATTGAACGTTGAACCTTCAACCTCGTACATGTAACGTCAGACCTTAAACTTTGGACATTGAATCCGAACTCTGGAACATTGAATTTTGAACCTCAAATCGTGCATCTAGAACCCAGACTAACAATCATTGAGCATTGAACCTTGTACATGCAACATCAAACCCTAAACCTTGGACATTGAATCCAAACTCTGGAACATTGAATTTTTAACCTTAAATCGTGCATTTAGAACCCAGACTAACAATCAGTGAACATTGAACCTTGAACCAAGTACATGCAACATCAATCCCTAAACCTTGGACATTGAATCCAATTTCTCGAACATTGAACTTTCAATCCTGTAACTTAAATCGTGCATCTAGAACCTAGACAATCAATCATTGAACGTTGAACCTTGAACCTCCTACATGTAAAGTCAGACCTTAAACCTTGGACATTGAATCCTAACACTGGAACAGTGGATCTTGAATCCTGAACCTTACATTGTATCTTAAATGCATCTAGAACCCAGACTAGCAGTCATTGAACGTTGAACCCTGAACCTCTTACATGCACCGTCAGACTTTAAAACATAGTCATTAAATCCAAACTCTGGAACATTCAATCTTGAATCCTGAACCTTAAATCGTGCATCTAGAACCCAGACTAACAATCATTGAACATTAAACCTTGAACCTCGTACATGCAACATCAGCCCCTAAACCTTGGATATTGAATCCAATTTTTCGAACATCGAATCTTGAATCTTGAACCTTGAATCGTGCATCTAGAACCCAGACTATCATTGATCATTGATACTCGAACACTGACCTTCATACTAGAAATATGTATATTCCACAAACAAATATCTTCGTACAAAACCAAACGGATACAAACTTACAAAATGCCACACTTCACCTGGAAAACCTGAACAGTGAAAACCGACATTTGAAATCTGCACTATATTACCCTAACAGAGCCTACTTCACGTGCACGGAAAGTCTTCGAAACGGTGCCGAAAAGAAAGTGGTTGCAGCACGTCGGAGCCGTCGATTTGATGCGGAACTTTTTCCATAATTGCAGACTAGCGTTACCAGGTTTCGAAGTCGGCGAAGTTCCGCCGGAATTTCGACGGAATCCCCGGCGCGGCGGTTCCGTTCCGTGATCGTTTTAGATCGCTCTCCGAAAAGTATCCTTTGAAATGAAGTGGTCGAATGACGCGGTTCCGGGGGCAAGTCGAACCGGTTCGCCAGGTTTCCGTGACTGGTAGAGCTCGTTGACTAGCGTCTTAAGAATTGTTTCGGAGATTAGGTAGCCGAAGGGACATGACATGATTCCGGTAACTGGTTTCCGGTCTGTTCCGTGACCGAGATGGAAATTGTTGGTTCGGACAGGTTCCCTCTCTCGGCGTCGAACAGATTAAATCGACTGGAATCGTTTTGATTTCCTCGGCCGTGCAACAAACGTCACGAACGGCTGAGAAATCGACTGGGAAGTCTCGAAACTTCAACTTAACGAACGCGTAAAGGGTACCGACAGATTGTAATTTAGACATTAATCGATAACTTAGTACCCTGAACACGTGACACCGTTTTCTTCTTCGCCTGTGCTGCCTCGGCGAGCCGGCCTATACGTGCGTCTAATAGCTTTGCCCATTAACGTAATGCGAAAGAAAACGCGGGGTCTGGAAAGTGTAGTATAGAATTTCTTCTATCAAATCGCGCATGTAAATTGCGTTATAAATCGCACGTATTACGCCGATACGCGAGGCGATATATTTAGATGTTACGCTAATCGTGGCTCGGCAATTTTGTTATTGGTCGATTTAGCAGCTCGTGCCGTTGAGAGTTGCGGGCTTTGACAGCCAGTCGGGTTTGTGTTGGGGAGAATTCGATTTTATGGTAGACTTGCGTGGTTTGTTCGGGGACTTTTGAAACTTAAAAATGTTTAAATTCTGAATCGAGAAATCATGTTCGACTTGTAGCGGTTTTGAGAAGGTGACGTTTCGTTGAATGAAATGAGTCCAAGCACGATATTGCTTTGCCATTATCTGCGAACGAAACATCGTCTTCTATGCGATCGTTCAATTTCGACCTGGAATCGTAGCCGAGCTGAATTTAAAGCCTGTGTAAAAGCTGCTGCGCGTTTGGTAGCTGGGATTAGAGGGTGGCAAGCTCGAAAAGACACTCGAGGCGCGGTTCAATTCGGTCAATTAACCCGGCAGCTAATCGTCGTGCATCCTCGGTCCCCTAAGCCCAGGTGTCGGCGGTGTCGTGAGAAAGCAATGAAGCAACCGGTCGTTAAGGGGTCCCTCCGTTAGTCCGTTCCGGCATAATCGTTTATCGGAGTCATGCGACCGTCGAACTACCAGTTTCCAAGTTTCGTTGAACCGCCCCGAGACCCGCGCCGTCTGCGAAGGGAAAACCAGAGCCGAGCTGCAGCAACGAACGAGCAAGAGGGACGGATAGAGAAGGAGAGCCCGATCGTAGGTTTGCAACCAAGTAACACCTTCGACCGTCGCGTGATACCGGTAATTACTCAAAAATAGCCGGGCTCGGCCGTGTGTTCTCGCTTTAACGCGGCCGACAAAACGCCTTGCCAATTGCTCGTTACGTTGGTATCGTGCGCGTAAACGCCCCAGCTCTGCTGCCCTCGCTGAAAAGTCGGCCGCTCCGAAACGCCTCGCGAGAGAGTTTCGTTTCTTCGTCTACTCTCCTCGTTACGCGGCCGCGCCGAGGACCTAGGAGGTCAACTATGCGGACGAAGGTTAATCGTTTCCAGGAGAAGCGGCTTCTCGCGCCAGCGAATCCGCCACTTGCACTGTAATTTGTTTGCTGCCGGTGGCCGGGCCTGCAAATTCATTTTTAACTTGGTTTTGTGGTGCAGCAGACAGCGAGAGAGAGAGAGAGAGAGAAAGAGAGAGAGAGAGAGAGAGAGAGAGACTTGCAATTCTATGGCTGGGACAATTGGGAGTTAAATACTCAGCTAGGTACGTAGCTACATAGTTCGATAGCCAGATAACTTGATGGATAGATACCGAGTAGGTTAGATAGCTAGATACTAGAGTTAGCTATGGTACTAGATAGCTATCAGATATTGACAGAAAAGATAGCGGCGAGGATGACGTGACCCGGCGAGGAACGACTCGGATACATATTCGACGCGATGGCACGCAAGCTTTTCGCCTTTGCGTACGGTGCAACACGGCAAAGTGGAGCGTACGCAATCGGCGGCCCCTCTCTGTTGTGGTCTTCCGCGGCGTCACGCATCGTCGGTCACACCGCAAATCCGTTCCGGCCGCGATATCGCATCGGCGCGGCGCGGCGTATCCGCGCTTCTGCAAATTGATTGCACCGCAGCGTCGAGGACCCGTTCGATCTCGCTATCTAGCGATCTACCTAGCTATCTCGATGTCTAGCTAGTAGCTAGAAGCTAGCTAACCATCTAGCTTTCTAGCGAGCTACCAAGCTACCTCGCTGTCTAGCTAGCGGCTAGCTAATTATCTAACTATCTGGCGAGCTACCTAGCTAATCATCTATCTAGCGAGCTATCTAGCGAGCTACCTAACTACCTCGCTGTCTAGCTAGTAGCTAGCTAATCATCTAACTATCTAGCGAGCTACCTAGCTAATCATCTATCGAGCGAGCTACCAAGCTAATCATCTATCGAGCGAGCTACCTAGCTAATCATCTATCTAGCGAGCTATCTAGCGAGCTACCTAGCTACCTCGCTGTTTAGCTACTAGCAAGCAGCTAACTAATCATCTAGCTATCTAGCGAGCTACGTAGCTAATCATCTATCGAGCGAGCTACCTAGCTAATCATCTATCTAGCGAGCTATCTAGCGAGCTACCTAGCTACCTCGCTGTTTAGCTACTAGCAAGCAGCTAAGTAATCATCTAGCTATCTAGCGAGCTACCGAGCTAATCATCTATCTAGCGAGCCATCTAGCGAGCTACCTAACTACCTCGCTGTTTAGCTACTACCTAGCAGCTAACTAATCATCTAGCTATCTAGCGAGCTACCTAGCTAATCATCTAGCTATCTAGCGAGCTACCTAGCTAATCATCTAGCTATCTAGCGAGCTACGTACCTACCTCGCTGTCTAGCTAGTAACTAGTAGCTCGCTAATCATCTAACTATCTAGCTCCGTACTTAGCTAGTTCAGCATCTATCTAGCGAGCTCAGTGTTCCAAAAGCCGAGCATAAATTCGTCTGGGTCAGGAAAGACCCAGGCACCGCCATCCGAAAGTAATCCAAGTTAATCGGATGCTCGCTTAACGTTAACTCTTTCATCGTTCCATCCATACTTTTCTTCGCAGCTCTGCACGCTTCATTTCCTCCACTTAATAGACTCAATTACATCCCGCCAGATTTATTACGATACTATTCGCTCGGGGTCGTTATCAATCATCCCTAACCATGTCCATGTGTTTTCGTAATGGAAAACGCATCCGGTTAACAGGCGAACAATTTACGATCACCGTCGGTACGATTATCTTCCTCTTTCCTGGTCGAACGCTATGCGAGACGCGCCAATAGACTGCGAAGTTTCGCAGCGAACATGAGATCCGAAGAATTCGAGAATATCGATTGACTATGACAACTACTAAATTAAAAATTTAGCGATAGAAATGTTTCGTCCAATCGAAGGAGACAATTCTCATTTCTAGATGCAAATATAATTTTTTAAAATCGCGGTTGCAGTTCCGAATCCTTTGCCATGTTACTCCCCCGCGGTCTTTGTCAGATCTCGGTGTCCACCACCCACACGACGAGTCTGGTTGCACGATATTCTATCGACGAACGATTAAAACGACTCTCGATTGAATGTAATTCACCGGCGATTACATACAACAACGATTGTCGTGTCCGCGCTCGACATTATACAAACATAACAAAGGGCCGTCACGATGCAGCGATCGAGAGGAAAATTGACGTCAATGGTCTCCTCCTCTCTCTCTCTCTCTCTCTCTTTCTCCCTTTCTCACTCTCTCTCTTCGATCCCGGCACCGATATATCCGTTATAAAGTCGTTACGACACGGCAGCGGCACACGATATCGATACACCGGGGTCCGAGGAGCACTCCGAGGCAGATACCGATCTGCCGTGTGCGGTACACGATCCGATCTCGAGCCGCGTTGCTCGTTTATGGCTCTCGAATCGTGTAACAGCGATTCCGATTGCGCCGGCGTACCATGCAAATTAATCGTGCGTCGTTATTACCTGAGCGACGGTCTCCTTTGGCCGCGGCGATCGCAACGGAATCGCTATACAAACGATCTCCTCCCCTTTTCCCAACACAAAGTATTCCCCATCGATTTTCGAACGCGGCGTACCGAGCGTTTTCTCCGGTGCGGCTATAATTACCAAAGAAACATCCCCCTTTCTTGTTTCTGTTAATTGCTCGCTTGAGATCGGCTGCGTTCTTCGGGCCCCATCGGGCCCGATTGTTGTACTAGATCGTACAGTACTCGATCAATGTGGAGAAAATTGGTTCTGCTACCACACGCTATGCTGAAACCGCTCCGATAGAGAATCCAGCTGGATTCGGTAGTTTTCTGTGACGAAAGTCTTTTGAATGGATCGAAGATTGACAAACAATTTTTCGGTGCAACGTCAATTTTTTAAAAATGTATCGATCTTAAAAACCTGACTTATGCTTTGGAATTTTAAGAAAATCGAATCTGCAGTCAAAACTTCGGCAAAAAATCCTGAACGATCTACCTGATAGTACACACGACTGTGAATTTTTTCCAAATTCTGGAAAGAGTGAAATCGATGTTTTAAAAATGTATCGATTTTAGACCTACACTGTGGAATTTAAAAAAAATCGAATCTGCAGTCAAAACTTCGGGAAAAAATCCTGAACGTTCTACCTGATAGTACACACGACTGTGAATTTTTTCCAAATTCTGGAAAGAGTGAAATTGATGTTTTAAAAATGTATCGATTTTAGACCTACACTGTGGAATTTTTAAAAAATCGAATGTGCAGTCAAAACTTCGGGAAAAAATCCTGAACGATCTACGTGATAGTACACACGACTGTGAATTTTTTCGAAATTCTGGAGATTGAAATTGATGTTTTAAAAATGTATCGATTTTAGACCTACACTGTGGAATTTTTAAAAAATCGAATGTGCAGTCAAAACTTCGGGAAAAAATCCTGAACGATCTACCTGATAGTAGACACGACTGTGAATTTTTTCCAAATTCTGGAAAGAGTGAAATTGATGTTTTAAAAATGTATCGATTTTAGACCTACACTGTGGAATTTAAAAAAAGCGAATCTGCAGTTGAAAATTCTGAGAAAATTCGCGGTTATGTGTGCCATCAGGTGGAACGTTCATGAAATTTTTCGTAATTTTTTGTCAAGCAGAACTAAACATTAAACGCTGTTCACCCTGTAGCTAGCCCCATGGTAGGGGTACTGATTTGAAACTTGTCTTAGTGTATCAATTTAATTTAATATCTGGTTTTCGAAATACATTACCGACCGGTGAATATTGCATAATTTTGAGAAATATATGGTACATGGCCAAACACTTTCCAATGGAACCTTCAATAGCAACAGCAATTTTCATTGTGAACTAACAAGTCACCCTCAATAACGTCGTCTAATAGTTTCATTTAAGATTGCAATGTAAAAGAAAATTTCTATGCTGTCTTTTGGTGCAGCACAATTATTGAAAATCCTATTATTTGGCATCCAATAGATGAAATGTTAATATGTAATGCTGTGGCAATGGTAAAACGGCGTTCGCAAATTAAGAGATACCGATAGAAATAACCGGTCGATTTCGCCGTGTATCGTCATCGGTGCACCGTCCACGGTAATGCAGTCCATATCGGTCATTTAATAAGTAAGTAATTGCCACTGCGGCAGCTGCGCCGCACCGTTATCTCATTTACCATAGCACACGTTCCCGTCCGGCAGCCGTCCCGCTCGCAATATCAATTCCGGGACAGGCTCGTCCCGGTTACGGGTTTCACGGGTTTCACGGGTTTACGCATCTCTCTCGAGCCTGCCGATTTTTCATATTCGATTAATCGACGTGGTCCGAGCGTCAGCCGAAACACGCTTAATCGGCCGGCCGCATGAGCTGCCGTAACTTTATTAACCTGCCGGGACCTCGATCGCCTCTCTGCCTCTCGAAGAGTTATCTCCCGTTTCCGACGGGATTGATACGCCAATTAACCGGTGTTGCTCTATCCGTCGATGGAACGTCCGCTCCGTCGCTAGACTCAAGCCTTTTCGGTTTTATTACCAGCACGGATCTCCATTTCAAATAAAAATTGTGAATTAATTACAAAATATAGTCGGTGATAATCATATCTTCGTTGGCATAATACACTCTATCCTGCAATTTTTATTGCTTTCAAAAAATAATGTATGGACTTTAAATATCTGCGAATGTGTATGCAAAATCCTACTGCAAAGAATGTAACAATTTCTCTTAAAAAAATTAGAAAGCAGTCCCCTTAAAGGATCCAGCGATCAGTTCATGGAACGTTTGCTCCGTCGCTAGACTCAAGCCTTTTCGGTTTTATTACCAGCACGGATCTCCATTTCAAATAAAAATTGTGCATTAATTACAAAATATAGTCTGTGATAATCATATCTTCGTTGGCATAATACACTCTATCCTGCAATTTTTATTGCTTTCAAAAAATAATGTATGGACTTTAAATATCTGCGAATGTGTATGCAAAATCCTACTGCAAAGAATGTAACAATTTCTCTTAAAAAAATTAGAAAGCAGTCCCCTTAAGGGATCCAGCAATCAGTTCATGAACGTTTGCTCCGTCGGTAGACTCAAGCCTTTTCGGTTTTATTATCATCGCGGATCTCCATTTCAAATAAAAATTGTGCACTAATTACAAAATATAGTCTGTGACAGGCATAACTTCGTTCTCATAATACACTGTATCCTATAATTTCTATTGCTTTAAAAAAATAATGTATGTACTTCAAATCTCCGCGAATGTGTGTGCAAATTTCTTATGCAAAGAGTGTAACAATTTCTCCGAAACAAATTAGAAAGCAGTCCCTTTAAGGGATCCAGCGATCAGTTCATGGAACGTTCGCTCCATAGCTAGACTTAAGCCTTTTCGGTTTTATTACCAGCACGAATCTCCATTTCAAATAAAAATTGTGCACCAATTACAAAATATAGTCGGCGATAATCATAACTTCGTTATCGTAATACAATCTATCCTATAATTTTTATTGCTTTCAAAAAATAATGTAGGTACTTCAAACATCTGCGAATGTGTATGCAAAATCCTACTGCAGTGTAACAATTTCTCTTAAAAAAATTCGAAAGCAGTCCCCTTAAGGAATCCAGCGATCAGTTCATGGAACGTTTGCTCCGTCGCTAGACTCAAGCCTTTTCGGTTTTATTACCAGCACGGATCTCCATTTCAAATAAAAATTGTGCATTAATTACAAAATATAGTCGGTGACAGTCATAACTTCGTTATCAAAATACAATCTATCCTATAATTTCTATTGCTTTAAAAAAATAATGTATGTACTTCAAACATCTACGAATGTGTGTGCAAAATTCTACTGCAAAGAGTGTAACAATTTCTCTGAAAAAAATTAGAAAGCAGTCCCCTTAAGGGATCCAGCGATCAGTTCATGGAACGTTTGCTCCGTCGCTTGACTCAAGCATTTTCAGTTTTATTACCAGCACGGATCTCCATTTCAAATAAAAATTGTGAATTAATTACAAAATATAGTCGGTGATAATCATAACTTCGTTGGCATAATACACTGTATCCTGCAATTTGTATTGCTTTCAAAAAATAATGTATGGACTTTAAATATCTGCGAATGTGTATGCAAAATTCTACTGCAGAGAGTGTAACAATTACTCTGAAAAAAATTAGAAAGCAGTCCCCTTAAGGTATCCAGCGATCTGTTCATGGAACGTTCGCTCCGTCGCTAGACTCAAGCCTTTTGGTTTTATTACCTGCACGGATCTCCATTTCAAATAAAAATTGTGCATTAATTACAAAATATAGTCTGTGATAATCATAACTTCGTTCTCATAATACACTCTATCCTATAATTTCTATTGCTTTAAAAAAATAATGTATGTACTTCAAATCTCCGCGAATGTGTTTGCAAAATCCTTATGCAAAGAGTGTAACAATTTCTCCGAAACAAATTAGAAAGCAGTCCCCTTAAGGGATCCAGCGATCAGTTCATGGAACGCTCGCTCCTTTCGCTAGACTCAAGCCTCTTCGTTTTTATTACCAGCGCGGATCTCCATTTCAAATAAAAATTGGGCACCAATTACAAAATATAGTCGGTGATAATCATAACTTCGTTATCGTAATACAATCTATCCTATAATTTGTATTGCTATAAAAAAATAATGTATGTACTTCAAACATCTGCGAATGTGTATGCAAAATCCTACTGCAGTGTAACAATTTCTCTGAAAAAGTTTCGAAAAAAATAGCAGTCGAAAACAGTCCCCTTAAGGGATCGAGCTATCAGTTCAAGGAAGGAATCCCATCGAATAGGTAATATCGGCAGTCTACTTTGTAACCGCAGATACGATCGTCACGGTTTTTCCTCGGCCGCGGATTGCGGATGAGATCGGCCGAGCTCGATTAACTTCTCCACAGATGAACTCGGTCGGATCGATGAAAAAGCTGTTGGCATCCGATCTCGCGGCTCAACGAAAATCGACCGATTTCAGGCAAACCGAGCGACAACGTATACGAACCTGCACGTGCACCTCCTTAGTGGTTTTGATTCCCAGTTACCCGGCTGCTGTCCTCTTCTATCTCCTTTCATCTGCTCGATCACTCCTCGGAGGTGTTTACCCTGCTCGGTCTGTCAAACTACGTCGATTTGTCGTAAGTGGATACCGGTGCTCGCCGATTCAACGAGGTGTTCGAAATCGCTGTCCTTGCACGAATTGATGTTATTAAACTACTGATATTTATGCAAAAAAAAAAGAAATGCATTTAACAGGTTGATCTAAACTAGCGATTGCAATCCCGCGGGACTGAGGATTTAGTTCTTCAATCTAATATATATTTAATAAAGATACCAATTTTACTTAATGAGATAATCATCTTTAATCATGGTAGTCAAAATGTATCAACAAAATACAAACAAAATCTAAATCTACATAAATTTAAATTAAAATAAATCTCTCTTTGCGAAACAAACTGTAATTGAAATATACATAT
Source organism: Lasioglossum figueresi (assembly GCA_028455805.1). NCBI lineage: Eukaryota > Metazoa > Arthropoda > Insecta > Hymenoptera > Halictidae > Lasioglossum > Lasioglossum figueresi. Next base: position 7,361,264 of record CM052198.1, on the reverse strand, counting down.
ACGTATATGTGTGTAATAATATGAAATATATTATATAATAATTCGTTGTATCTAATATTTATATTAAAAAAAAGGTATTTAATTAAGAAACTGTTATATCAATAACGAAGCTACGATATATGTATAATATTAATTGATGGGGTGAATCGGAAAGTTCGCCAGTGGCACGGCAACGGAAAAAGTGAAGAGCGGAGAACCGCGAAACAACGTATCATCGAAATAGTTCATCGTACGCGTCGTCATTCGGGAAATTTTGTTAATACGCATAGTCCCGCAAAATTTGCGGGATCCCGCATCACCTATTTGAGAAATGCGGGACCAAGAAATGACGCTGGATCCCGCGGGATTGCAGGATCCCACTTTGCGGGATTGCAATCCCTAATCTAAACTTCAGAACACATTAATATACATTTCATCTAGCATCGTAGCATCGTTCTTTAATTAAAGAATATCGGATCAAAGAGTATCATGCTTGGACTCATTTCACTGGGAAAGGCGCCAGCAATATGCAGATAAAGGTTTCGCAAAAATATCATTCGAAATAAAAACACAATTCTGTACACGTTCAATGCTAGCTGCAACAGATCATATTATCACACGACTGACACTTTGGTCTCGAATTTTTCGCATATTTGCAGACACTGCCATAACCAAAGAGGAAGAATGGTTCTACCGGAGCACTTCCAAGTAATCGTTGGACCTGTTCGCCGGCAGGTCGGCCGTGGCAGCGTTCGCCTCGGATTACAGGCCTGAAACTCCTGAACCATGGAGGATATAGGTTCTCCCAGTCCGTCGAGAACGATTTCACGGGCGTGGACGTCGCGAGGCGACGTGCTTCGTACATTGTAGTACACGCAACCGCAGCCTGGCTAACTCCTTTTACGAAGCAGATCGACGTGCTCCCGTTTCCCCGGGTGTTTTTCATCGTGGCCCGAGGAGCCGAGCGAGCGAGCATCGTCTCGCTTATCCGAGCGGACACGCACGGCCGCCTATTCTCTGCCTCCCTTCGTATTAATTTTCTGGACCGTGTATAAGACAAAGGGAGCAAGCGCCGAGCAAAAGGAAAGCAAAACCGGAGCAAAAGCCGGGGCAAAAGTGTCGCCTCTCGCCGATTGCCTGGCGATGATAAGAGCCCGGGGCCCGACTCGGCCCGACCCAGGCCCGACGTCCCACGGTCTCCTCCTGGCTTTCGTTTCGTCCTTCTTTCACAGTGGGCCCTGGTGATCCTTCTTCCGCCTGTTCCTCTCCATCATCGTCCTCCTCGTGCTCTCTTTTCCGCAGCGCAAGATCTCCTCTTTCTTTCGGGAGTCGCCGCGTTCGTCACGGATGGCTGACCGGTCGACGACGGTCTTTTGTGCCGTCGCCGGCCATAATGACACCAAGCAAAAACTGTCAATGCTGACGGTCGATCGGCTTCCATGCATAAGCTAGCGGAGCTAGCTCCTCCCGTGACTTTTCGGACACCGCTCCCAGCCTCCTCTCATGCTCCAACGGTTTCGGCGTGCCTGCATTCTTCTGGGACCCTGTCATTCGATTCCCCACTGAAAATCCACCGTTTTGCAGATTATAGTCTCCTGTTCGCAAACCAAGCCTCTCCAAATATCATTCATACTCTTGCGAATCGCACCCACCCTCCTCCCAATCGAATTCACCCATATCTCGTTAACTATTAGTTCTTCAACCCGTACATCCTTACAATTTTTTATTCACAATTCTCACTTTAAGGGAGTAGACTAGATGAGTTGTGTGGTACAAATGATAATGCAGCAGTGTCGCGCCAGCATTTCTTCTCGCGGCTCCGCTAAATTCTGTCGAATAACGCGAATATCGCCTAAAAAAACGCAAAATTAGGCTTTCTGGGATAGTAAGCGCGCTAGATTGATCTTTTATCTAGCGATTGCGACTATGGAGAGGTCCCCAATATGCATAAGCGAGTCGCAATTTTGTTAATACAGGACCCTTGCAATTCTCGTGTACGTGCATGATTCTAGCGGTGTATGGTGTACCACACAACTCGTCAATTCGTCAAGGCCAAATTCCTTCATACTCCCTTAACTGCGAGGCGACCTTCATATTTCCATAACATAGCAACACAGAAACAAAACAATTATTACATTGTACGCTACTCTTGGAACCATGCAACTTTCGTTTGGAAACAGTTTTGATAGCACAAATGGTTTGCGAGTAATAGGATCCTATGGTTCAGCAGTTGATTTTGGCTAATTAGTCATGGAATGTTTGTCGAAGGGAAAATGGCTAATACCAACGAAACCTGACTCATCCGTGGACTGATTTGCAACCAACCGGAGTGACATAGAAATTTGTTTTTCCTAGTAATATATTCAATGGGTTGAAAATAATGAAACAGTGTTTTTAAATTTGTCTAACGTTTTCAATGTTTTAAACTACACCTGCTCATTTTTCTTACAAATCCATAAAATCTGTCTAGTAATCCCGCAAGCCGTTGCTCAAGCTTCGGAGCACGAAGACGTCAACGACATCTGAAACCACAACACACTCTAACAACATCCTTACATTTTCAGTGGTTCTATTCCGAGGAAAGGTAATGGTCACGTTAATAGCAACTTTTTCGAGGATATCAGGGATCATCCCGGCACCGTAAGTGACCAGGAAGGTTTTTGCAATTTCCTGCACGGAGCCTCTCGAGTGATCTATATTCCTGGTGCGCTCCGCGCGCAAAACCTCTCGGAAATCTCGATCCGCACGTCCGCGCGCGCGAAACGGTCACGCGTTACAGGCAGAAATTAGATGACAGCAGCACGTTCTGCTAACGGTACCCGCGGTTGATAAACCGAGCTGGAAGGATTGTCGCATTAGGCGACTCTCGCAAGAAAACAAATTACTCGCGGACTAATAATGCCCGAGCACTCGCGCGCACGCGGGTTTCGCTTAACGGTACAAACTGTGTGCGCAAACCCGCGGAATATCGAGTTCATCGGGGCCGGGCGCGTCAACGCGGCAATAAATCGCGCACGGGCTCGCAATCGTTTCTCTCCCGTAATCCGATTACACGTTCGCGTTCGGCTCGAGTGGTAAACGAACGAACGCGCGCGCGCCCGAGCACATTACCCGGAAAAAGCTCCGCTTCGGCAAATGGGGATCTTCGGGAATGACCGATCGATTATTCTGTTGCGTTCATTTCACTCTGTCTTGTTAGATTTCTAATAACCGATCCTGAAATAATTGGCTTTTTTCCACAACGTCTCGAACGTCGTGAATCTTTCTCGGGCACGTGTAATTTTCGAATGATTAATTGCAGGAAGATAGTCATTTTTAGCTGGGAAAGAGAGCTGTGCCACAATTGTAACAGCCGATATTTGTAGCAAATTATTGTATGGGCTCTCTCTAATGAAATGATATTAATGCCGTACGCGATAGGAACGGACTTTCTAGCTCGCGTATAGTTTGTGCGTCGAAGTTGATTAGTTTAGAGATCTGCGAGATGAAGATTGGTTAATTTGTTATGCACCCGTGGACGACAATTGGTTGATTGAATGCGTGGCCGAGGAAATACAGGTTATAAATACGTACGTACATCAATTTCCTTCGATCACTTCCTAGTCCCTACTCCCTGGTCATTTTATCTAGTCCCTAATCGCTGGCCCCTTGCTCTTTTTTATGAGAAAAAGAGTTTGGGTCTCGGATGACCAGATGATCGGGTCCGTTCACTAACAACTAAAAAACTCATCTCTTGGGACTTTAAACCCGTTGTGTCCCTAGCCTGGTGTGAGACGATCGGAGGATCCTACTATTCGTATTAACGTCTACGATTCGCTCTGACGCATCAACACCGGGTCTGTCCTCCGCTGAAGGTACAATATGCTATTCCATAATGGCCCCATGTCCTTGATCCCTAGTCTCTAGTCCCTAGTCTCTGGTAATTTTTCCTATTTCCTAGTCCCTGGTCATTTTTCCTATTCCCTAGTCTCTAGACCTTAATCTCTAGTCCATAGTTCCTAGTCCCTACCCCTTTTTTTTTAATTTATGCGGGGGTGGAAAAAATGCATGCAGTGTGGGACTCGCCTGAGCCCTACCCGCTAAACACCCCACTGCAGGGGACTTGCAACCCGCTCAAAAAAAAGTAAAAACTGCCAGTCGAGGGCTTACTCATTTCCGGTAATTAGTCCCTACTCCCTAGTCCTTAATCTCTAGTCCATAGTTCCTAGTCCCTACCCCCCTTTTTTTTAAATTTATACGGCGGAGGGCAAAATGCAATTATGCATGCAGTGTGGTACTCGCCAGAGTCCTACCGGCTAAAACCCCCATTGTAGGCGACTTGCAACCCGCTAAAAAAAAGCCAAAACTTCCAGTCGAGGGCGTACTCATTTCCGGTAATTAGTCCCTACCCCTAGTCCCTAGTCCCTAATTTCTTGTCACTTTTCCTAGTCCCTAGTCCTTAATCTCTAGTCCATAGTTCCTAGTCCCTACTCTTCTTTTTTTTAAATTTATGCGGCGGTGGGAAAAATTCAATTACGCGCGTAGTGTGGGACTCGCCTGAGCCGTACCCGCTAAAAACACCACCGCAGGGGACTTGCAACCCGCTCAAAAAAAGCCGAAACTGCTAGTCGAGAGCTTACTAATTTCCGGTAATTAGTCCCTACCCCTAGTCTCAAATTTCTTGTCACTTTTCCTAGTCCCTAGTCTCTAGTCCTTAATTTCTAGTCCATAGTTCCTAGTCCCTACCCCCCTTTCTTTTTAATTTCTGCGGCGGAGGTGAAAATGCAATTATGCATGCACTGTGGGACTCGCCGGAGTCCTACCAGTTAAAACCCCCACCGCAGGGGACTTGCAACCCAATAAAAAAAAGTCAAAACTTTCAGTCGAGGGCTTACTCATTTCCGGTAATTAGTCCCTACCCCTAGTCCCTAGTCCCAAATTTCTTGTCACTTTTCCTAGTCCCTAGTCTCTAGTCCATAGTTCCTAGTCCCTACCCCTTTTCTTTTTTTTAATTTATGCGACGGTGGGAAAACTGCAATTACGCACGCAGTGTGAAACTCGCCTGAGTCCTACCCGCTAAAACCCCCACCGCAGGCAACTTGCAACCAGCTCAAAAAAAAAGCCAAAACTGCCAGTCGAGGGCTAACTCATTTCCGGTAATTAGTCCCTACCCCTAGTCCCTAGTCCCTAATTTTTCGTCACTTTTCCTAGTCCCTAGTCCTTAATCTCTAGTCCGTAGTCCCTAGTCCCTACTTCCCCCTTTTTTAAAAATTTATACGGCGGAGGGGAAAATGCAATTATGCATGCAGTGTGGTACTCGCCTGAGTCCTACCCGCTAAAACCCCCATTGTACGCGACTTGCAACCCGCTCAAAAAAAACCAAAACTGCCAGTCGAGGGCGTACTCATTTCCGGTAATTAGTCCCTACCCCTAGTCCCTAGTCCCTAATTTCTTGTCACTTTTCCTAGTCCCTAGTCCTTAATCTCTAGTCCATAGTTCCTAGTCCCTACTCTTTTTTTTTTTAATTTATGCGGCGGTGGGAAAAATTCAATTACGCGCGCAGTGTGGAACTCGCCTGAGCCCTACCCGCTAAAACCCCCATCGCAGGGGACTTGCAACCCGCTAAAAAAAAGCCACAATTGCCAGTCGAGGGCTTAGGGTTACTACTCATTTCCGGTATTTAGTTTCGACCCCTAGTCCCTAGTCCCTAATTTCTTGTCACTTTTCCTAGTCCCTAGTCCTTAATCTCTAGTCCATAGTTCCTAGTCCCTACTCTTTTTTTTTTTAATTTATGCGGCGGTGGGAAAAATTCAATTACGCGCGCAGTGTGGAACTCACCTGAGCCCTACCCGCTAAAACCCCCATCGCAGGGGACTTGCAACCCGCTAAAAAATAGCCACAATTGCCAGTCGAGGGCTCAGGTTTACTACTCATTTCCGGTATTTAGTCTCGACCCCTAGTCCCCAATTTCTTGTCACTTTTCCTAGTCCCTAACTTCTTGTCACTTTTCCTAGTCCCTAGTCCCTAGTCATTTTTCCTAGTCCCTAGTCCCTGGTCATTATTTCCTAGTTCCTAGTTCCCAGTCTCTAGTCCCTGGTCATTCTCGCTAGTCCCTAATCCCCAGTCCTTAATCTCCAGTTCCTAGTGGCTGGAATTCCTGAAGCTCGCCGTTCGATCAACCTCGTCAATCCCGAACGGCAATCCACTGGTAATCAGAAGAATCATCGTCCCGAACGGCAATCCACTGGTCATCAGAAGAATCATCGTCCCGAACGAATTAATCGGCTGGCGCGGGCAGCAAATGAAAGGTGGTTCGCTCTCGCAAGCGACAACCGTGTACCAGTGGAATGCTTCTCCGCGATGTGCAGCCACGGCCCGCTAAAGGAGCAACAGATGTTGCCCGTCCTGTGCTCGTAATCTGTCCGCTCGGTCCGATAATCAGAGGCGATTACTGTCGTCCGTCCTCTGTTTTTCAGTGTCCCGTTTCATCCTCTCTGTTGTCGCAGCCGCTAGCCGGTCGGGCCCCGATCCTTTCCGGGGGAAAAGGCCCGGCAAAAAGAGCATAAACCCAGCAAAAGTTTCTTGCCCGCTGAACACCATAGCTGGATCTTAATCACCGTGCGATAGCCCTTTTTCCGTGCATTCTTGCAGACCACCGAATCTCCCAGCGAAATCATCCTGTCTATACTTTATTGTTCGACAGATTCGTTACTAAGAATATCATTTCAAATTAATCATTTCAGTTGGGTCCGGCGTGTTGCAAACCGATCGTAAAACTCACCAAACTGCCAAAAATTTACTTTCGGTAATTGAATACCGTAAATTTTGAGTGTACGCATTTGATAGTATTTCAGGAAATTTTTCTTCGATATTATTTTCCATCGCGTTTTGCATCGCGTGCAAGATGGCGGCCGGTCGAATCTAAGCCAGCGCGCATCGTCGGGTAAGTCGATGAAAAAGGATCGCGATGGTTCACGAGGACGCGGGTTCCCGTCGATTTCACAGCCTTGTACGACATTTACGAACGTTCTAAAAGGTCTTAATCGGAATTCGAATCGAGTTCGCCGGGCTTCCCCCGTTGCCGATAACGATCTGACCTCAGTTTGGCTCGATCGGTGCTCGTCCGCGCGAGCAAGCGTGCAAGCGAGTAAACGAGCGGGTTCCGGCTGGTAAGAGCGAGTAAACGCGAGGCGCGACAAGATCGAAACGGATGACGAGTGACTTCACAATAGCCCCGAGTCGAGAGATTTACGATAACGTCGATCGTTCCTCGCGGGTCCTTCATTCATCATGGCGCGGGACAGTGGGGACTGTCAAAATCGAGCGAGACGTTTCGGTGTCGCCGTGGATCCTGGATCCTTCGATCTTGTCCCCTCGCGTCGTGATCGATCTACACTGGATCCTTCGACCGGGAGATTTTTCGCACGACTGACAACGCCCGATGGCGTCAACAGTGTCGGCTTAAAGGTCACCGAGAGAATTCATTAGCATTGTCCTTTGTGCGGTTACGTGGTCAAAAATTCGTGGTAAATTATTTATAGTCAGTTAATCGTACAATTTACTCACTGAAAATTATTGGCACACATCGTAGATGTGTTTTGTGAAAGTATCTCCGTTGTTTTTAGTAATACAAGAAAATGTTTCGGGCAGAAAATGTTTGGTTCAGTGGGGCAATTATTATTATATTTTCGTATATTTCAAGGACATCGTCGTTTTTTTTAATGGATTGACGAAGTTTTTTTTCTCCAGAACATATTTTCCAATATTTCAAGGACATCGTCATTGTTTTTACTGGAATGACAAAGTTTTTTTTCTCCAGGACATATTTTCCTATATTTCAAGGACGTCGTCGGTTTTTTTTAATGCAATGACGGAGGAGTTTTTTTTCTCCAGAACATATTTTCCAATATTTCAAGGACATCGTCGTTTTTTTTAATGGAATGATGAAGTTTTTTTTCTCCAGAACATATTTTCCAATATTTCAAGGACATCGTCGTTGTTTTTAATGGAATGACGAAATTTTTTTTCTCCAGGACATATTTTCGAATATTTCAAAGACATCGTCGTTTTTTTTAATGGAATGACGAAGTTTTTTTTCTCCAGGACATATTTTCGAATATTTCAAGGACATCGTCGTTTTTTTTAATGCAATGACGGAGGAGTTTTTTTTCTCCAGAACATATTTTCCAATATTTCAAGGACATCGTCGTTTTTTTTAATGGAATGATGAAGTTTTTTTTCTCCAGAACATATTTTCCAATATTTCAAGGACATCGTCGTTGTTTTTAATGGAATGACGAAATTTTTTTTCTCCAGGACATATTTTCGAATATTTCAAAGACATCGTCGTTTTTTTTAATGGAATGACGAAGTTTTTTTTCTCCAGGACATATTTTCGAATATTTCAAGGACATCGTCGTTTTTTTTAATGCAATGACGGAGGAGTTTTTTTTCTCCAGAACATATTTTCCAATATTTCAAGGACATCGTCGTTTTTTTTAATGGAATGATGAAGTTTTTTTCTCCAGAACATATTTTCCAATATTTCAAGGACATGGTCGTTGTTTTTAATGGAATGACGAAGTTTTTTTTCTCCAGGACATATTTTCGAATATTTCAAAGACATCGTCGTTTTTTTTAATGGAATGACGAAGTTTTTTTTCTCCAGGACATATTTTCGAATATTTCAAAGACATCGTCGTTTTTTTTAATGGAATGACGGAGAAGTTTCTTTTTCTCCAGAAAATTTTTTCCAATATTTCAAGGACTTCGCCGTTTTTTTTAATGCAACGACGGAGGAGTTTTTTTTCTCCAGAACATATTTTCCAATATTTCAAGGACATCGTCGTTGATTTTAATGGAATGACGAAATTTTTTTTTCTCCAGGACATATTTTCGAATATTTCAAGGACATCGTCGTTTTTTTTAATGGAATGACGAAGTTTTGTTTCTCCAGAACATATTTTCCAATATTTCAAGGACATCGTCGTTTTTCTTCAATGGAACGACGTATTTTGATTAGAACCATACATTTTCTTTCCGAAACATTTTCTTGTATTACTAAAAACAACGGAGATATTTTCGATGTAAGTCTTAGGTGCCTCGCTCAATAATAAATGTTTATCATAAATGCATAAAATCCGTGGTCCAATTGTTTCTCACAAAAATAATTCGTTATCTCGCGCAATAGTGCAAAACCAACAAAGGCACGAACCTCTGAGTTGCGAATTCTCTGCTTTCAACAAAGTGTAATGCAACCTATCAACTCCTTCTTTCAACTTCCATCAACCCAACAAATTCTTCCCTGTCCACAATAACTTTCTCTCGACGCGAAGAAAGGTATCACATTCCCAGCTGCATCTTGTTGCAAAATGGCGATATTTCATCGACTGCGGTATATGCTCGACGCTGCGCGAATGTATCGACAGATTTTCTTTTATTCGATACGGTCGAACTTTCCCTTTTGTACGATTAAAAACCAGCACTCCTGCAACATTCTGAAAAACGAGGAGCAACTGGGAGCTGCGCCCACACACGACAAAGAAACCTAATTATCATGAGACAGGAAGCTTTTTGTCTTCGGAGTGCCAGTCGTTTAACTCGTCGCTATCGGGCCTGTCTACCGGGAAGCGAGACGAATCGAGATCGTTTTTGCCCTGGCAATTAGAACTCGAAAAGCTGAGGCGTTACGACAAATCCATCTCGATCTATCGATAACAGTCGGAACGCATACAGTCAGTCGAAAGAGTCTTCGAACACACTTCAATACGAAGTAACCTTTTTAAAATCGGTTCAAACGACTTGAGATTTTTTCAGACATTAAAAGCATTAGTTTATTAGCTGGTGCAAAGCAAAAATTGGAGAGAAAAGTTAAATTTACATTGCAGGCTCAGAAGAATGTTGTCAAATCTATATTAACTATTTTTCCACCTTTCCATCTTTATGCAAAATAAAAAAGGGATGAAATAAATATCGAATTTCTTGTTGAATATGTTTAATAGGTTAAAACTAATATAGTAGTATATTTCAATCTATCAAATTTGTTTACTGTCAAAAATTAGACATACCCATTTTGATCATAAATGCATAAAATTCGCAGTCTAATTATAATTCTCTTGAAATTTACACGTTTTGTCGTAGATTAACTCTTCTTGAAAAAATTCAAGTCATGTTTGCGGAAAGTGTTTTGAAGGGTGTAAGGAGAACTTTTTTGACTGACTGTATGTATCTCAGTAGTGTCCTGTCGAGAGATAAAGACATATTTTCTGGCCGCAATATCGGAGAAAGCAGCCGAATGAATTCGTGGATCGTTAAACTCGTCAGCTTGTACCGATCCTCTGTTCTTTAATTAACTTCTCAACGCTTCTTTCCCGCGAGTGAACGGCCGACTGGAAAAACGACTCGAACAAATCACGCGAATTATCGCAAAAGAAAGTCCGCCGACGAAGAAAACGATTTGATTGTTGGACGAGGCTCGTTTACGATTGTCGGAGCAATTTTCAGGTTCGTTGAACAGCTGAATTTAGAGTGGCTAATCGGAAAATCATTGCTCGGGGAACGTGGACACCGTTTCATATTTCCTTTGGCAACGATTACCGTTCCCAATGTTGGAACTTTCACGGTCGAAGCGTCGGGAGACTTCCGACGAGCTTCAGCTCGGCTGTCTTAATACAACAGAGACTAAAGTTCAAGAACTTTTAATTCGTACGAGGACCAATTTATTATAGGCATTAAAATGCCCTTGGACCAAATTGAAACTAACGGACCATGATGGTAGTTATGGGGCTGTTTTACCTATTTAATCCTACCCGAAAATTCTTTAAAAAATCGAGCAACTATCGAACACCCAGATACGCGCACAGTAATTAATTCAGATTTTTAAGTCGCACATCTTGGTGGTAAAAAATCAAAAACCTTAAAAAAAGAAAAAAGCAGACAGAAAATGCCGCTTTCACATTGAAATTTAAGAGCGACATATTGTTACAGTTAATAAAATTGTTGAAACTTTCGGAGCAAGGATTCGTTCAAACCTTGATTAACAATTTTATTAACAAGAAATGCGATCGATAGAAAACTATAATTATATTGTTACAGTGTCAATGTAGGTATGAATACTGATCAAAAATTTTGTCAGATTTTTAAGTCGCACATCCTGGTGGTAAAAAGTAGAAAACCTCAAAAAACAATCGGGAAAATGCAGATTTAGCATTGAAGTGTAACAGCGACATACTTTTACGGTGTCGGTGTAGGTATAAATATTGTTCAACAATTTTTTCCGATGTTTTGACGAGGTCCTGCCTGGTCGAAAGAATCAAAACGGTTCAGAGGATTCGTTTCAGAAATGATTGTATCGAGTCGCTGAACTCCGCAGAATCGGACGAGGACTTCCGATCGATTCAAAGGAATCTGGGAAAGTCCCCGGCAACATTTATCGTTATTTGTCATCGTGGTTGGCCGGCAAAAGGAGCCCGCCACTAATTTACCGCGGGCAAGCTTAACGAGTCCGTGCGACGGTGGCCGTGGCGCCGGTTTTCGCGCGACTACCAGCTTTTGATCTTGATTAGGGGATAACAGGGAATCGAGCAAACGAGGACCCGGCCTCGTGGTCTGGTCTTAGGCTTCAGCGAGGCCAGGCCTTGTCCTGTAATTTATCGAGAAGCCTATACCGGACGCGTCGCGTTCCTCGTAACTCAGTTTGAGAAATAAATGGTCCTCGTTCGCGCGCGATTCGCTCGTTCGTTATTGCCGGGGATCCGACCGGCTCATAAATGTCCTAACAGCAATGATACACCGATCCCGCTTGTCCGGGGATCCCGAGGAATCGGGAGACACGCTTGCTGATAGCGGGACCGTCCCAACCCTTCGCTGTTCCCTGTCTTTCAGAAATGATACACGGTAGCCTCTCGTTTAACGCGATCCAAAACATTGTTTAAAAAGACTATACACCACAGAAACTGCATATGCAGGGTAAGTCTCGAAACAGGGCTTCAAATAACACGAGAGTTATTTGTTGTACGAAACAAATTTTCAAACGTACGTTACTTTTTTTTTGTTACTTCGCTTGTTTATCGAGATACCAGGATCAACATCAGTTTTGTAACACTTTACTTACCGGAAACCTATTAATAGGATTTTCAATAATTCTATTGTGCCAAAAGAAAGCATAGAAATTTTCTTTTACATTGCAATCTTGAATAAAACTATTAGATGACGTTAATGTGGATGACTTGTTGGTTCACAATGAAAATTGCGGTTGCTATTGAAGGTTCCATTAAAAAATGTTTAGCCATTTACCATAGATTTTTCATAATTATGCAATAATCACCGGTTGGTAACGTGTTAAATAGAGTGAACGATATTATTTCTCAAATATACATGAAGCAAAAGTGTGCGGAATCGGGAGACACGCTTGCTGAAAGCGGGACCGTCCCAACCCTTCGCTGTTCCCTGTCTTCCAGAAATGATACACGGTAGCCTCTCGTTTAACGCGATCCAAAACATTGTTTAAAAAGACTAAACACCACAGAAACTGAATATACAGATAAGTCTCGAAACAGGACTTCAAATAACTTGTGACTTATTTGTTGTACGAAACAAATTTTCAAACGTACGTTACTGTTTTCTGTTACTTTGCTTTTTTATCGAGATACGAGGTTCAACTTCAGTTTTTTACCACTTTACCTACCGGAAACCTATTAATAGGATTGTTCAGTAATTGTATTGCGCCAAAAGAGAGCATAGAAATTTTCTTTTACATTACAATCTTGAATAAAACTATTAAATGACGTTATTGTGGGTGACTTGTTGGTTTACAATGCAAATTGCGGTTGCTATCGAAGGTTCCATTAAAAAATGTTTAGCCATTTACCATAGATTTTTCAAACTTATGCAATAACCACCGGCCGGTAATGTGTTAAATAGAGTGATCAATATTATTCCCCAAATTTACATGAAGCAAAAGTCTGCGGAATCGGGAGACACTTTTGCTGAAAGCGGGACCGTCCCAACCCTCCGCTGTTCCCCGTCTTCCAGTAATGATACACGGTAGCCTCTCGTTTAACGCGATCAAAAAATTGTTTTAGAAGTCTGTAGACCACAGAAACTGCATATACAAAATAAGTCTCGAAACTGAGCTTCAAATAACTCGTGAGTTATTTGTTGTGCGAAACAAATTTTCAAACGTACGTTACTGTTTCTTGTTACTGTGCTTATTTATCGAGATACGAGGGTCAACTTCAGTTTTTTAAATAGAATGATCAATATTATTTCCCAAAATTTAGATGAAGCAAAAGTCTGCGGAATCGGGAGACACGCTTGCTAAAAGCGGGACCGTCCCAACCCTCCGCTATTCCATCTTCCAGAAACGATACACGGTAGCCTCTCGTTTAACGCGATCCAAAACATTGTTTAAAAAGACTATACATCACAGAAACTGCACATGCAGGGTAAGTCTCGAAACAGGGCTTCAAATAACTCGTGAGTTACTTGTACGAAACAAATTTTCAAACGTACGTTACTGCTTCTTGTTACTTCGCTTGTTTATCGAGATACGAGGGTCAACTTCAGTTTTTTAAATAGAATGATCAATATTATTTCCCAAATTTAGATGAAGCAAAATTCTGCGTAAAAAAGTATTAGACCGAGTGGGGATTGGGATGAATAATTGCCAAGATATTCTGAAACTCATTTCATTTTTTAAGTATTAAGAAAAAGTTGAGAACACGCGCATTTTGTAGACTCGTAGATAGAAATCACAGCGTTTGCAGCAAAGTGCGCGCAACAACGCGATCCCCCTCGCGTACAATATCGTTCTACGCGCGAGAGTTGCAATTCGGTTTTCCCCTTGCGTTGCAATTTCCGCGCAGTATAGCACGGTTACACGTACAGCATAGAGCTCGGTTCGCGGCCGTTTGATTACAGCAGTACGTTTACATTTGTAGATTACGCGGCCGTTCCGAGCAGCCGCCGGTATCTCGCAGATCATCCTCCTTCTCCCCATCCCCCGTCGGTATCTTCTCCCTTTGCGTTCTTTTTTTATCCCTTCATCCTCCCTTCGCGAGACGCTGATATTAACGACACCCGGTAGATCGTAATTTTGTCACCCGGCGAAGAAAGGGGTTCGGAACGCTCTCCTAAGAAGAAACGCGCGCCGCGACGCTAATTGCATGCATTTTTAACGGCGATACGTCCTAATCGCCGGGCGGTATGATGGAAACGCGTGCATAAAGCTTTACGCTCGCGGCACCCTGGGGAAAACGATCGAGCGAGGGTCGTGACTTCTCTGTAACGGCACCGTGCGCCGGTTGCTCCCCCCTTTGCTTCGCCGCTGCTCTATTTCTTTCTTTCTTTCTTCCGTTCTTTCGCTCCTTCGATCATTTCTTTTTACTTCCCGGCGCGCGCGAAAAGGGGTGGAACTGCGATATCTGCGAGTGGACGGAGGATTTGTTGCGTTTCGAACATAAATATGAGCGTTCGAACGCGGGCTTGCGGAAATTAGTTCGAATACCAGACAATTAGGCTTTGGAACATTTCACAACTTTTCAAAAACTTCAACAGTTGAAGACATTAGCCATTTGAATAGTTAATAATCCTGTCACAATTTCAATGCGGCGATATTCTTTTCGCAAATAGATATATCCAGGTGTGACAGTCCTGTAAAAAGTAAAGATTTCTTCCGACCTAGAATAGTTCTGTTGCACATGAATCTTTTCATTTTATGGATATGAAATTATTATAATACCTCATACAATACGTTAAATGTGTAGTAATTGATTAGATGCCAATATATTTAATAATGTAAACAATATTGCCAATAACGATACAGCAATTTTTAGCGGCGACTCTGAGTTATGCACAATCACCACGGTACAACAACAAGGGTCCGGGACTCCACTCCTGATTTATCGATAATGCAAAGACGGGGTTTCTTAGTAATCAAAATCGCTAGATGAAAGATCAATCTAGGCAGCTATTTGCCTCAAAAGTCCTACTTTTACGTTTACGACGCGTAATTCTCGTTATTCGGCAGCATATCGACAGCAACGATAGGCGGCAGCACCGTCGCCTGTCCATTGCTTCTCGCGGCTCCGCGAGATGCCGCCGAATAATGAAAATTACACATCGTAAACGTAAAAGTAGGACTTTTAATGCAAATAGCCCCCTAAATTGTTCTTTCATCTAGCGATTTTACCTACTAAGAAACCCCGTCTTTGCATTAGTGGTCCAGCGGTGCGCGAGTGTGCTGTGGTGATTGTGTGCGGTCACGCGCGAGTGTCGTCTGTCTAGGAGACGCAGTCCTTGATATGCCACGATTTCTGTGCGCCTAATGTTTTCAGGAAAGGTCAAGTGCCGATAGGTAACCCGCGCGACGAGTGCGAAGGGTTGATAAACCAAAATGAAGTAAAAGACAGTCTCCATTGGTCGGCAAAGCCGTCGGAATATCCAGCGATCGCGAGGAACTTTCGCCGCGGCACCGTTGCGACCTATATAAATCGCGAGAGCTCTCCTCGTCCAAGGGGATTTAATGGACATTGATGTATCGACGATTCGGGAACGTCCGTACCGTGGATCCACGTGGCGTGATTAACGCCAACCTGTCGGCGAAGGCGAGGATAACTCGGCAATGACGTCCCCGGGCTTTCTGGTGTCGCCGTGTGTAACGATACGTGTGCTCGGACCTTGTCCCATCGTGGGACGAGTGTCCCTCGACGCGTCGTCCCGTCCGCAACCCGTCGGCTTCTTTCTTGCGACGACTCGTGCCCTGTCTTCGGCTTATCGACCTTATTACGTCGAGAACCACCGGTGACTCGGTTGTAACTTAAGGAAACCCGATTCCTCCTCACCTTCCTCTCTTCGGCCTCTCCGGTCTCCGGGAACAAGACCCCCCTTCTTCCTCCGCAGCAGAAACCAAGAAAATCATGCCAGACGCGCCGACGCGTTGGCTGCCGAACAATCAACCCCTAAAATCCCACAAAACCAATTTAATCATTGGACTGCGGATTTTGTGCAGTTCTGATAAAAACGAGTAGACCACAGTTAAAAATCCTGTTGCATTGTTTTCAAGTGACTAACATTTTTCAAAGACGAAATCGACATTCAAAATCACGTCACGCGAGTAATCCGGTACTGGTAGAGAGAGGGTGACTTTTCCACTCAATTCCTGTCAATTCCCATGATCTGGCGACTCTGTTCTAACGACTCCGCCCTTGCGATTTAAACAACCGAATATTACCTTCGGATAGACCAGCCCGTGCAGGTAAAATGGATTTCATCAGCGGACTCCGGAAGCGGCGAAGCAACGAAATGGACGAATAGTCGAGTTCTACGTATTTAGAGGAATACCTTCGGGTAGACCAGCCCGTGCGGGCAAAATGAATTTCATCAGAGGACTCCGGAAGCCAGAAAGAAAGCGAAAAGAGCGGTAGTCGGTTTCGTGCAAGGGAACCGGCGGGCAGGTCGTTTCCATCGCGGTTCTTCTTGCTGCCAATCAAGGGGCCAGCAACAAACATCGCGAGCTTCTATTTATTGCCCTCGCAGGAAAGGAATGATCGATTCTCCGCAGCGGGGCACCTGCAGCATCGGTCGTCGCGCTAATTCCGCGGAAATGCGGGTACCTCGAGGGCCATTAGTCGTTCGCCGCTTCCATTTCCGCGGCGGAACAAGAAAGCAGCTTTGTTAGCTCGCGAGAGACGGTAACGCGCCAAGAAAGTTGGCTCAGACGTCTAGCTGGGAATATCCAAGAACGAACGCGGTAGAAGACCGAGCTAGACTCGAACCAGTCTAGTACACCGTTCTCGTTATTATGTTACCCGTAGCCGTGGCGGCTTTATTAAGCCTCGGGAATGGCAAGAAAGTTGGCGAGCTGCTTCCTTCCTTCCTTCCGGTCTCCGTGATCGCCGTTTCGCGACCCGTCGATCGTCGATCCTATATTTAAAGGTTGCGGAGTACAAGCTCGTTCCTTCTATTTCTGGCGATTGTTAGATGGTTATCGCGGACCGTGGAACGGCCAGACACCAAGGTTAGAAACTGCACGGCCCCCGGTCCGCGTATCGATTTAAAACTGCCGCCCCTTTATCGCAGGCTGACGCTTACGGCTGCGGCTCAAAGTACCGACCCAGACTACGAATTTTAAGCATCTATGGCAAAAATGTGTGCAATTTAAAACAGTGAAGAGATATATTGTTCTCGCTGCATTCAAATTATTGGGGAAAAATGTATATTCATAGTTAGCTTCCCGTGTCGCGCAAGTAACGCACGAAAATTTTATTTTGCATGGAGATCCGGAGTCTAGTTATTACTTATTTAGAAGTCTTTGAGATTACTATCAGTTCAATTCGGGTATTCAAATTGCACAAGATGAAACGTTCATGAATTGTTCAAATAACAAAATTATAAATTCTGTCAAAAGTTAGATTGTTCAAATTTTGAAATGTTTAAATGGCAAAATTGTAGCACGTTCGAAGGTTAAAATGTCCAAAAATTCAAACTGATCCAAATCAGCTGATCCATATTCAAGTAGCCAAATAGTAAAATTGGGAGAACGCCCAAATATTCAAACAAATAAATGATCAATACGATCCCTCAATCCAACTAAACATTTGAAATCCAACATTAACAAACATTAAATTCAAATGGTCAATACTCTCAAATTAAAAATCCTAGAACTAGTCGTTCGACAGGACCGATATACCCCTCGTTAAACTACTATCAAAC
>CM052198.1:7311917-7343094 GCA_028455805.1 Lasioglossum figueresi | reverse complement strand
AAGCGACTTAAAAGGTGATAAAAAATTGGCTGCCGCAATTCGAACCTGGCCGATCGAATCTTCGAGAAAATTGACTGCTCGGAAATTGGATGAAAAATTGAGGGTACAGGCTGTGTCAAAATTGCGACACATTTTTTGCTGGAACTGTCTTTGCACATCATACAACTACACAGAAATTGAAATATATTGTAACATGTGTGCTAAGTTGCTGGAAAATCGGTTCGGATAATCGAGGTTTCACTGTATCGTGGATTAAACAGGCGAATGTCGTTTGATCAGTACCGTGTTTGGAGTCATTTTAAGCAAGAAAGTGTCACGAATATGTTAGTAAAAGTATCATAAAAATATCAATATAAACGAAAAAGTTGTAATAGATTATTACATGTAAATCAAATTTATCGATAGTTTGAAAGATTATTGCTGAACGTGGTTCAGAAGCGATTTAAAAGGTGATAAAAAATTGACTGCCGCAATTCGAACCTGGCCGATCGAATCTTCGAGAAAATTGACTGCTCGGAAATTGGATGAAAAATTGAGGCTACAGGCTGTGTCAAAATTGCGACACATTTTTTTGCTGGAACTGTCTTTGCAACTCATACAACTACACAGGAATTGAAATATATTGTAACATGTGTGCTAAGTTGCTGGAAAATCGGTTCGGATAATCGAGGTTTCACTGTATCGTGGATTAAACAGGCGAATGTGGTTTGAACAGTACCGTGTTTGGAGTCATTTTAAGCAAGAAAGTGTCACGAATATGTTAGTAAAAGTATCATAAAAATATCATTATAAACGAAAAAGTTGTAATAGATTATTACATGTAAATCAAATTTATCGATAGTTTGAAAGATTAGTGCTGAACGTGGTCCAGAAGCGACTTAAAAGGTGATCAAAAATTGGCTGCCGCAATTCGAACCTGGCTGATCGAATCTTCGAGAAAATTGACTGCTCGGAAATTGGATGAAAAATTGAGGGTACAGGCTGTGTCAAAATTGCGACACATTTTTTGCTGGAACTGTCTTTGCAACTCATACAACTACACAGAAATTGAAATATATTGTAACGTGTGTGCTAAGTTGCTGGGAAATCGGTTCGGATAATCGAGGTTTCACTGTATCGTCGATTAAACAAGCGAATGTGGTTTGAACAGTGCCGTGTTTGGAGTCATTTTAAGCAGGAAAGTGTCACGAATATGTTAAGAAAAGTTTTATAAAAATATCAGTATAAACGAAAAAGTTGTATCAGATTATTGCATGTAAATCGAATTTATCGATAGTTGTAAGATAATTGCTGAAGGTGGTTCCTAAACATGTGTACTAAACAGCTGAGATACCGGTTCGGATAATCGAGGTTCCACTATATCATGTATTAAACAGACAAACGCGACTTGAACAGTACCGTGTTTGGAGTCATTTTAAACATTGAAGTGTCACGAATATGTCGGTAAAAGTCCCATAAAAGAATTGTTACGAACAAGAAAGTTGTATCGGATTATCGCTTGTAAATCGGATTTATCGAAAGACTATTGCTGAACGTGGTTCAGAAGCGACTCGCAAGGCGATCAGGACGGAACGAGAAGCAGTTACTAGGCAATCGAGAATATTAGCGGGGCCCGATAAGAAGCGAGCCTAATCAATTATCGCGGCGACTCGCCTCCCAAGAAGCGTGCACCTATTCGGGGGCCCGGTGACATCGTAACTCGCTACTTCCGTGCGTAATTCAGCGCGACCAATGCGTAATGCTCGGCTGAAAGCGGGCCCATTTGTTACGTGGCTGTTCCCCGTGGCACAGAGGACACAAAGGGACCGTTCCCGTGGAAACACGGAATATCGCCCACGGTGGACCATTCCCGTGGCCCGTAATCTCGGCTACTCCAGACTTTTTGCTGCATTCAATCGGACCACGCTTGCTACCTTTTGATCGCGCCTCTAATCGGACGGTAAGTGGGTGGTATAAATTGCCTTTGCTGTACTCGCTGCTTCCACCAGAAAATAACTCCTTCCTTCTACAATTATCCGTAATCGTACATATTTTATACTTTCGAAACATAGATTTACCAAGTTACCTTATTTCACGAATAATTAATCGAATCGGTCCTTGTGAACGCTTCTATTCAACATTTATACTTTTGAATCGACTGTTTAATTATTTATGGGCATTATCTGTACGTACAAATGGATTCCTCAATCATGTATAAGTGGCTGCACAGCGGAATAATATTTAGTTGAACGCCATTCGAATTGTTTATAGTGTGAACACGTGTAGTCAGTATCTGTACATTCGAATAAATCCTCTACCCACTCTGCAGTCATCAAACTTGCAGTCAGTCCAGTTCAAATAGACATGTACAGTTCGGTATCGCAAGAATCGAACCGATTGCTTTATAGTATCTGTACAGTTCAACTAGACTCGCATACTTTGTTATCGCAAGAATCGTATAAACTTCTCGTTTCTATACGATCCAAACAGATTTCCCAACAGCTGCTTACAGTCAGCACACATCCAATCAATAACTGCACGCTCGACTTCATTTTCCATTTGCAGCTGACAGTGAATTTCCGATAAACATCTGCACGGTGAAGTAAATCTTCTAATCGGGTGTAGTCACTGTTCGACGCACGAACGACTCCCGTAAGGTGGTAACAAGGGCGCAAAGGTGGTGTCGAGGAATTCGCGAAGGGTCGCGAATGAAAATCCGCGGGTTCTCACGCATCTTGACTTTTCGATGGAATTCTGTTACCGGGATCGGGAAAGGAGCAATCGGGACAAACCATGGAATTCCTATCGTTTATTACGAGGAACAATGCGCGGAACTATCCTACCCTTTTACCACCTCTCGTTATTAGCCGGCGGCGCGTTCAAATGGCAAGCGTTGCCGAGGAAGTTCGAGATAAAACAACGATATACCTGGATTCCCGGTGTGCACGCTCGATTAATCATTTGCTGGCGACTTTTCGCCGGTGATAGACGATTGTTCGGCTTCCACGTGATCGTTCCCTGAATCGGTTACGAAATCCCTCGGTGATATCGCTCTCGAAAGATTTCGGCCAGTGGGAAACAAGCGAGAAGCACGTACGGTCTTTTATAGAAATTGTTACTTTTTATTTCATATTTACTCGTAATTGCCAGATTACGACTCGTGTTCCCACTCTACCTTCCCCTCGCACGACGCATCCATCGCATTCCGGTCACGTGACGCGTTTTCCCCTCGATTCGTGCTCCTTCCCCTCATCTGGAGGGGAATCTGATCAGGCTGTAAGAAATTTTTGAGGTTAGGTGATAGAGAACCTGTTAAAATTACGATAGCAATTTATTAACACATTACCGACCGGTGATTATTGCATAATTTTGAGAAATCTATGGTACATGGCTAAACACTTATTAATGGAACCTTGAGTAGCAACAGTAATTTTTATTGTGAACTAACAAGTCACTCTCGGTAACGTCATCTAATAGTTTCATTTAAGATTGCCATGTAAAAGAAAATTTCGATGCTTTCTTTTGGTACAGCACAATTATTGAAAATCCTATTTAATAGGCTTCCTGTAGGTAAAGTGTTGAGATGCTTGCATGATCGTTCCTTGGATCGGTTACGAAATCCCTCGGTGATATCGCTCTCGAAAGATTTCGGCCAGTGGGAAACAAGCAAGAAGCACGTACGGTCTTTTATAGTGATTATTACTTATTAATTCACATTTACTCGAAATCGCCAGATTACGACTTGTATCCCCACTCTATTTCCCCCTTCCACGACGCATCCATCGCATTCCGGTCACGTGACGCGTTTCCCCCTCAATTCGTGCTCCTTCCCCTCATCTGGAGGGGATTCTGATCAGGCTATCAGAAATTTTTGAGGTTAGGTGGTAGAGAACCTGTTAAAATTACGACGGCAATTTATTAACACATTACCAAGCGGAGATTATTGCATAATTTTGAGAAATCTATGGTACATGGCTAAACACATTTTAATGGAACCTTGAATAGCAACAGTGATTTTCATTGTGAACTAACAAGTCACTCTCGGTAACGTCATCTAATAGTTTTATTTAAGATTGCCATGTAAAAGAAAATTTCTATGCTTTCTTTTGGTACAGCACAATTATTGAAAATCCTTTTTAATTGGCTTCCTGTAGGTAAAGTGTTGAGATGCTTGCATCATCGTTCCTTGGATCGGTTACGAAATCCCTCGGTGATACCGGTCTCGAAAGATTTCGGCCAGTGGGAAACAAGCGAGAAGCACGTACGGACTTTTATAGTGATTATTACTTATTAATTCACATTTACTCGAAATCGCCAGATTACGACTTGTATCCCCACTCTATTTCCTCCTTCCACGACGCATCCATCGCATTCCGGTCACGTGACGCGTTTTCCCCTCAACTTGTGCTCCCTCCCTTCGTCTGAAAACTCGCGTGTTGGACGCAATTTTGCTAAACTTTCTGATCAGGCTGTAAAGAATTTTTTAGTTTAGTTGGTAGAGAACCTGTTAAAATTACGATAGCAATTTATAAATATGATTGCGTGATCGTTCCTTGGATCGGTTACGAAATCCCTCGGTGATACCGGTCTCGAAAGATTTCAATCAGTGGGAAACAAGCGAGAAGCACGTATGTATGGTCTTTTATAGAAATTGATACTTTTTATTTCATGTTTACTCGTATTCGCCGGATTACGACTCGTTTCCCCACTCTATTTTCCCCTTTCACGACGCATTCGTCGCATTCCGGTCACGTGACGCGTTTTTCCCTCAATTCGTGGTCCTTCCCCTCATCTGGAGAGGATTCTGATCAGGCTGTCAGAAATTTTTGAGGTTAGGTGGTAGAGAACCTGTTAAAATTACGTCGGCAATTTATTAAGATGTTTGCGTGATCGTTCCTTGGATCGGTTACGAAATTCCTCGGTGATACCGCTCTCGAAAGATTTCGGCCAGTGGGAAACAAGCGAGAACCACGTACGGTCTTTTATAGAAATTGATACTTTTTATTTCATGTTTACTCGGAATCGCCAGATTACGACTTGTGTCCCCACTCTATTTTCCCCTTCCACGACGCATCCATCGCATTCCGGTCACGTGACGCGTTTCCCCCTCAATTCGTGCTCCTTCCCCTCATCTGGAGGGGATTCTGATCAGGCTGTATGAAATTTTTGAGGTTAGGTGGTAGAGAACCTGTTAAGATGCTTGCTTTGTTCTGCACTGGATCTCGAACACTACACCTTTTAAATGTGTTTTGTTATCGACCGTAAGATTGTTAATAACAAGATGTGTTGATGGTATCGGCGCAAAGGTTCGATCGGAGATACAAATTAAAGCAATATTGCTAGCTGGATTAAACTTTCTACGTTTCGATCCTAATATGGATCCTTTTTAAGAAAGAAGAAAAAACTGCGTCTGTAAATTTTAAATAGAGGTTTCAGTGTTAATGTCCTGAACAAATTTAAAAAATAATTAAAATACAGTAATAAAATTACCAACCTGCTTTATGAAAAAATTAAGGACAAAATGACACGTAAAAACACATGTTGTTTCTATCCCGGTGCACAGGTTACTGTGGCACAAACACGAGGTTAATAGAACCAGAAAACAAAACAGAAACCAACGGATCGAACATGAACTAATCGATATTTGCCGGTTATTTAAAACCGTAAAACATCAAACGTACAAGATTTTAACTGCGAGTATACCACATGTTATGGTAAAAATTGAATAAACAACACCTTTTACTTGATAATTGTTGCCTCTACTCTATTACATTCTGCAAAACAATCCATTCGAGTTCAAAGTGCTCGAAAACTGTTCCAGCAATTTGAATTTCCATCGAGATCAAAAGTGTCTCGAGCAGCGACAATGATAAAAACGTCTATCCACTACCCAAAGGTTGGAACAGTGAAAAAGTTAATAGAATCGAAGAACAGTCGGCACACTGTCTTCACCTTATCGAAATAGTTCAAGATAGAAATCAATTTCTTTGAAGATGATTGTGCAGTTCGCGACTGCGAACAGTACTAAAAACCTTGAACACGTCGAACAGCAAAGACAGCTCTGGGATCTTTCGATCTCAAATCATCAGATCGAATCTAACTGCAGAAAAAGACATGATTACGGAGCGCACGAAAGAATACACCGATCTAACGAAGATAAACAGCGAAGGAACTCTTAGATCACTGGATACACCCGATCATCGACGCGGGCAACAGATTTTTCTGTATCGGCCTCGACACAACGCCAACACTCAATCTCCCAAGTCAGTCGGAGTGCTTAATCCTCGTTTCATTCTCGACGCTAAGCTCACCTTTCCCAAGTTCCTGGGCGACTAATGCTCGTCCAACAATACTTCATCAATTTAGCATGCGAGAACGGTTTCGCGTTGACACTCGCTCGCCGATGGTATATCACGCGAGGTTATCCAAGCGGAACGCGAAATTCCCGAGTAACCCGACTGAAAGAGAAAGAGAGAAAGGAGAGAGGCAAAGGTGAGGATCGAAAGTAAAGTGACACCGATTGGCTTGACAACGAGACCGCTCTCTTTTGCTCCCGTGGCCTGTCGCGCAGCACCCACGACGCTCGGAGCGTGAAAACGCCGGATTAACCTTTGTAATTGTAGAATTATGTGGCGATTAATAACTCGACAAGGCGTGCGTGGGACTGCTGTTGCTCGGTGCTCGGGCGCTTTGTGGTTGTAACCGAGGCACAGAGAGAAAGAGAGATAATCATCGGTCGTGCCCGGAGCGCAGACGATACGTACCGGCTAACTATCTACACCTATGCGAGCCAAAGACAGAGTCGGAGAGCCGGGTAAGATTGTACAGGCTGTTCCAGAAGCGTTGCGACACCGCACGGTGATTGATCGACCGAACGATTTCCCTGGACCAGCCGGATTTTGAAACAGCGTCTTCAAGATTGATGAACCCCGAACATTCAATTTTCGAAACGTATACCGCCCTACGGCCGCCTGCGTGTGCCGGTCTCTTTGTCTCTAACGATCCACGGGATTATTCTTGCGAAACATCGGTGCCGCGAGGATTTCAGAGTATCTCGCTGTTTTTCGGAACGTGAGAAACTTTTCGCTGAACATTCGTCGCGAGATGATTTACATGCGACTATTTTATTCATCGATCCCGACGAATTCGAACCGAACAGAATGTCTCGTCTTTCGATGAGTTCGATGGGCCGAGAACAGCCCCTTTAATCTCTGCGTACGGCGTGCATTTGCACCACAGGCTGATAAGAAACGGAAACAATAGAAACGCTATCTGCGAATATGCAGACAAATTTTTTCTTTACACGTTTACTTTATACACAGAGAGAAGTAGTTTGGTCACATAAATTCAGAAAGTCTTGGAACAAGTAAAAAATGCAAATATTGTAGTTTGGAAGAAGAATTTGGTGTCAGAATTAAAATATCAACCATTATTTTCACACAATTATTTAAAATATTGATTACATTATTGAATGCATTATTTCGTATCCACTGAATTTATAAAATCATTGAGGATGGAAATATTTTAGATCGGAAGATATCTTGAATTTTTTAGTTAAAATAGTTCCGAGTACAGAGGGTTGTTGCATAGGAAAGTCCGATTTCTCGCGGACCTGCGATACCGATTTGGAAAACTGTTCGACAGCCGCGCGAGAACGATTGGCGGATCGTTGAGAGATCGGTATCGACGGCTCCTCGTTGCAGTTGTTCTAAGGGTAAACCGGCAATTACTTTTGGATGGGTCCAGTCACGCCCAGCCGATCTGCTCGATAATAGCGGCCGGACACACAAAGAGCGGTGTATATGTGTCTCATTAAAAGACGACACGGCGAGTGCTATCCTCAGGAAGCCGAAATTTCGGAGATTACCGACGCGGAATCAGAAAAACGAGCCGTATAATCGATACCTCGGGCCCCCGAGGGGGCTTCCCCATTAATTGGACCACCCCGAGCACGGAGCCCTCTGTACAACACACTGCCCGAAAAAATCCTCCGCTCGAGCCGCTAACCTGCGCGCCGAGAAATTAACAGGTGCAACGCACGGAAGTATGTCGCTCGAGCGGCATTGAAATTTGGTACACAGTTGCCCGGCGCGGAATTATAACGATTTTCTGGACGCGTGATTGCGAGGTAATCGGCGGATCGCTCGCTTTCGGCAATTTTCGGTCCGCGGCGCAACAATCGCGGTATGCAGATGCTGGCGGAACCGAATTTTCGGAAAAGATCGCCAGTGAGACGCGAAGTCGGTTAAATGTTATAATTATCTCCACATTTTTATTACATGGGCCGGTAATGGATTAAACGTTAGGTGTACGAATCAACAAAAATATCGATTCCCGAAGAAGTAGGTCTTGCGAAAAAATAATTTACAATTCTTTCACTTGATTATATAATTATTCGCAAGATCGGTCAACGTAATAAGTAAAAAGCTCGTTTGTTTGGAAGAGAAAAATGCTGTAAGGATATGAGAACGTTTCAGAATGGGTTTGATCGTGGTCGCAGCGTCTGCAGCGCGCGGTACACGCATCGAGCGTTGCATCCTGAGCATGCAACGTGCACAATTGCACACCGGCGAGTAACGGTGGAGACATGGAAGAGCAGGATGAATCAATGTCTCGGTAAGAGCGGTGGCAAGCGTGTCCCGGCTCTTCGAAACAAAACCATCACGGCACGTAACAGGTCGCAGAAGCGAACGCTGCGCGCTCCGCGCGTTGCACCGCGCGGTGCACTGCGTGTGCATCGGGGACGCGGTGTCTCGGTACCCTGAAGAGAAACTGCGGGGACGAGCCGTGATTCTCGTCGCGGCGACACGAGGGCCGCCGCTTCCGCGTTGATATCCTCTTTGCCAGCGAGAGACACGTGCACACGCCGAGCTTTATACCTCCGGGACAAGTTGCTCGACCAACCTTCCCGTTGCTCTTCCGTCGCGATGCGTTTTCTTTACGGTCCCGGCCGAGATCCTTCGGACTCTCTCCCTCCAGTGTCCTTTTCTACATCCTCCGCACCGAAAAAACAATTCGAGCCTGTTAGATTTTGTAGAGTTTCGACGAATTCAAACAGCATTTCGTCTATACAAATTTTCGTTCGCCAGTTAAGGTGGCTAAGCACACCCTTCATCCGATTTTATCCGATAATAACTCGTTTGATAGCTTGTCAAGAAAGAACCCTTTCTTTAAAGTTTCAGCCCCATATTTTATCCGCAATCGTATTTACGGGGACAAAACGAAATCTAGTTTTAACACACATTTAAATATTCTCAAAAAATATCTGACACATTTAACATATCGGACCACACGTTCCAGATTTTTTTCGATTTTTCAGCTAAAAACTTTCGTCGTAAAAAATTCAGAAATTTTGCTCGAGTACGTGACAATTAAAAAAATTAAAATCAATTTTTTCGAAGTTATCTCTCGGTCGCTCCACTTGAAAATATTTTGGAAAAGTTGCACTCGGTCGAGCCGTCCCTACCGAAAATCGAGGATCGATCGATCCCACAGAAATCGGACGCAGATCGGTTAGCGGAGGTGCAGGGCACAGCAGGATCGATAAATCGTCGCAGCTGCGCGTAGATCCGACTCCCCTAAATGGGATAACGATCGAAAACCGAGGGAGATATCTCGCGGCGTTCGGCTACTCCTTGAAAACTCATCGAGCCCGGATCCTTTTGTCGCCGTGGCTGCACCGTCTGCTACCATTTGCGGCCTCTGCGATCGCATCTCGGCTCTCGTCCTTACGGCACCGCGCACACACGGTCTGATGCAATTGGATGCAGCCAACGTTGCACTGCGTTCGCCACTGTTCTGTCAGCCGGCCTGCAAAGTCGCACACGGATTTCGCGCCGCGGACGTCCGACGACGATTATTTGTACCTGAACCGGGAAATCGCGTCCCCTAATAGAAACCGGAAGAAGTCCGAGAAAATCTGCGCTGAATTCGTTACAGCTGCCGTATAGCGACTTAGCTACAGCCTGGAGAACGTCGGAGCGTTTCCACTGTTCACTTCTTTTATTAAATCTTCATCGTTCTTCATCAAACCAACACAAACTTCAGCGGTTCCGCAAGATGCTCACTGTAAAAGATAACGACAAAATTCCAGAGTCAGTCTCGAAGAGTTGTGACTCTCTTCAAACGCTTTCAAACACATTCAAACTCTGTCGGACAACCTCTGACAATCTTCATACCGACTGTCAGAAGTAATCGTACCTCAATCTTAACATATGCTCTCCATCAAACACGGCAGCTCTGTTCAAACGCTTCCAAACACATTCAAACTCTATCGGACATCCTCTGACAATCTTCATACCGACTGTCAGAACTAATCGTACCTCAATCTTAACATATCCACTCCATCAAACACGGTAGCTCTCTTCAAACGCACCGAAACAAATTGGAACTCCGTCGAGCAACCACGAAGAGCGTCTAGCAAAGCTGTATCTCTTCCGGTGGGATCCGACAATCGGTATGCGACAGCGGTCGGACGTTCGCGAGTAAAAATTGCGAGAGATCTGTGACGCATTGTGCTTGCTCGCGGAGCGTGCGATGCGGCGATGGCCGAGGCGTATCGGCGATCGGTATCGAGCCGCGTTATTTCTCTAGGGTATCGTCGCTCGGCTTCTCCTCACTATATCGTCGATCGGCGAACTATTAATCGTCGGGGCAGACGTTCACCCACGCCGGGAGCCAGCCTCATTAAAGGTAGCCCGAGAGACGCGGAGATACACACGCGCGTGGCCCCCGCGCCAGAAAACGCCCGGCGTTCCCTACACTAACTCGCCCCGGGGCTGCTTTATACATCGCGGGAATTACAACCGGGCAGAAAACTCCGGGCCCCGGCTAGTTAAGGCGCACCAATATTGAGTTACCGAGCCGCCGGCCTCAAACGAACCGGCGAATTTATGCTCGCGAAGTGGACCCCTTTACTGCGTCCACATCGAACACGATTACCTGGACCCTCTTCCTCGCCAGCGAATCCCTTCCTCCGGATCTCAGTGTCCCTCCGCGTTGAATTGGGTACTATGCTTTCGGAATCTATGAATCCAGGGTCTAAATAATCTCCAAGACCTTCTACGTGGACTTTGGTAACTCGTTCCATTCAAGTCTGACTGGTTTGTGCAAACATGTTTACGCAAACCTACCAATTGATGACAATAATAGAGGATTCAGTTCTACATGATGGTTATCCATCAGGAAGTGGACCCCTTTACTGCGTCCACCTCGAACACGATTACTTCTCGTTGGATTGATTACTATGCTTTCAGAATCTATGAATCCAGGGTCTAAATAATCTCCAAGACCATCTACGTGGACTTTGGTAACTCGTTCCATTCAAGTCTGACTGGTTTGTGCAAACATGTTTACGCAAACCTTCCAATTGATGACAATAATAGAGGTTTCAGTACTACATACTGGTTATCCATCAGAATGTGGACCCCTTTACTGCGTCCACCTTGAACACGATTACTTCGCGTTGGATTGGGTACTATGCTTTCAGAATCTTTAAATTTAGAGTCTAAATAATCTCCAAGACCTTCTACGTGGACCTCGGTAACTCGTTCTATTCAAGTCTGACTGGTTTGTGCAAACATGTTTACGCAAACCTGCCAATTGATGACAATAATAGAGGTTTCAATACTACATACTGGTTATCCATCAGAAACTGGACCCCTTTACTGCGTCCACTTCAAATACGATTACCTGGACCCTCTTTCTCGCGAGCGAAGCCCTACCTCCGGATCCCATGTCCCTCCGCGTTGGATTGGGTACTATGCTTTCAGAATCTATGAATTCAATGTCTAAAGAATCGCCAAGACCTTCTACATGGACTTCGGTAACTCGTTCCATTCAAATCTGACTGGTTTGTGCAAACATATTTACGCAAACCTTCCAATTGATGCAAGTCATCGTTGATTAAATACTACATGATGGTTATCCATCAGAAAATTCATTTGTTTGCACTAATCGAATGGTTTGCGTAATTGTTTGTGCAAACTTATTAGATGTCTTACAGAGTAGAAACTTTTTCAAACGGAACGAGTTACTGGAGTCAGCATGATAGGTCTTCGAGATTGCTCAGACACATCGGGACTTGTTTGAATGTGTTTGAAGTTCTTCTACTGCAATGTCTGATCAAGCACCGTAAGCCACTACTGATTGTTTGCTGACTGTCGCAATAGTGTCTGATTATATGTTGTCCGATACTACTTGAATTCGATTGCTGTAACAAACACGACGCACTTCCTAGACTGAAAATTGTGCCGTGAATAGACAACTTCACTGATATCGCCAAAGTTAATTTAACGGGTGGCTAAAAGTGTACACTAACTACCTTAAATCTCAAATAAACTTCACGTTACTATTAAATCTAGAAAAAATTTAACGTCAAGAATTTTTGGGAAATGCGCTGACAAAATTTCTTTGAACCAGCAGATTATCGTTCAGGTGCGACGAGCACAGGTTCCGGAGTTTCGAAACCGCGTTGCCTGCGTTGGCATCATCTAGCTCATTATGCCGTTGAATGGCTCGTCAGGTGAAACGGGACCGCGTCGGCCGTCGATTTTTCAAGATCGCGACGAAGAATCGTCGACATACATCACCGGGGTGCATTGTCTCCTTTGGCCAGGAGCGAGTCCTGGCGATCCTGTTGACGACTCTCTGCTCTGTTGGTCGGTGATCTATCGACGGGGAAAATTAGAACGGTCGGTTACGCGACCGAGGATCTCTTTCTCCTGACTCCCGCGAATGTGTCTTTAAGGCCGGATTACGCAAACGGCGATTGCGTTCGCACGGGAGACGCTTTGTGGGTGTTATGAAATAGATATCATGTTCCACGGTGCATTTGTACGCGCCACCACGCCGCGGAAACGATTTCGCCGGCTATTTTATCGGCCCCTTCTAACTGCCTAGCCATTTTCTTGGCCGGTGTGTGTCCGAGAGTAATCGACACCCGAGCTTTCCGCTCTTTCTCGCGTCACGGACGTGATCGCTGATCGAAAGACTATCTCCCGTCTTTCTCTCTCTGTGTCTATGTTCGTACAAGCTCTGATCTTCCACACCTTCGACTTTGTTTGCGGATCGTACGATCGATTGGTTTACGAGTGTCATTATAGAAATTGAAACTTGCCGCGTGGGCGGCCCAGCCAGACTCTACAATTACCGCGAACTTCTTGGGATTACCAGTTCCATAGTTTTCTAGCTTTACCGTTTCTATCGGTTTTTTAATTAAGCCTTCGGTGATCGGACTGAGGATTTTATGCATTTTTGACAAAATTTGTAGATTTAGAAACACTATTGTACTGTTTTCAACTCTATACAATTATCAAGGAAAGAAATGAAGTAATACGAACAGTGATTGAAGTTTCTGCAGGTTTGTTCAAACTGCTTTGGTTGGAAATTAAATTGTACCTCTGTATTAAAGTATTTTGAAAAAATTGTTGGTCTCACTCTCTTCGAAAATGTTTATCTGTCTATTAATATGTCTTCGTTAAAACATGTTATTAAGCGAATTGAAAGAAAATTGAAAGATATCGCGAAGAGAACGGCACCTTGAACTGCATTCAATTTGCACTACGATTTCGTTCCATTTATCTGCGCATGAATTTAATCCAGTTTTAATGCTAGCTTCTGTTCACGGACTAGGACAATCAACGGAAGGATATATCGTCGTTCGAAGGACAGGCCGCGAATTAGTTCCGTCTCACTGGATATTGTAATTGATTTTCCTTAACCCGATTTTAGTGCCTTTAAGCTTGATCTACCGGAGGTTTGGTCACGGTACGATTGCACTATGGTATTCCGTAATCTTCAAACTTATTTGCGTCAGGATAACAGTCGAACTTCCGTCCTCTACGAACTTCCCTCTAACAATTTGAACTTGACTCTCTTCAGACGATTCTCAATCTCCGGGTCCTCTTCGAATCTTCTTGGAAAGCTAGAAAATTCCGTCGAAAAATTGCTTTGACTCGAAATATGGAATAGCAGTTTTCTGCAGGTATTGATTGCAAGGTACGGAATCCAAAAACTTAATTTCCTCTTCATTGAGCCGCGGACTTTACGTACTCGCGAGAAGAATGATTTGGTGCAATATAAAACGGTAAAGAAATTAAAAGAATCGAGGGACGTCGATATATATTGTTTTTAATTTATTTAGATCGTTAAAGGAAGGGAAAAATTTCGATACATTTTCTGTTTCTTGAAATTGATCCGTTACAGTTTCGCAATTATTAGTAACACGTTCCGTGCCGGACCGATTTTTGGAGACTTTCCGTTCAGGCCGCATGAGGCGTATACGCGACACACTTTTACGATTTTTCGAGTAAATAAAATAGAACCGATAGTACCAAACCATAATTATCAAGAAAAGAGTGTAGAATTTAATATGCATTAGAGAACAAAGGAATAAATTAAATTTTGCATGAATTATTTTCACAAACACATATGCTTCGTCTTTCAATGAAAATTCCAATCGGCTTGAACGGGAAGTTCAGCGTGAGGTGCATCAAATATTGTTAATTTGTTAAAAAAAATTTCACGAACGCAATTCTAGAAACCCTTAAAGGTGATATGAATGTAGATCGAAACGTCGGAATTACTTTAGTAATTTGCAAAATGGCTTTGTAAATTAAATAAGAAATGATCGAACCGTTGCGCCGAAAGCATTAATCGATAGAAAGCTATAGTTTTATGCATCTATGACGAGAACGAGTGTTTCCCTGGGCAGCACGATTTCGAGTACACTTATTGGACATTTGTCAACGGTCTGCAGGCCAACAAAATCGAGGAAATGCGTCCCGCGGCGAGCAGAAACGAGCTCGCAATCCTCGGACAGGCCGTCCGCGTTAAAAGTGGGGTCGCGAGCTGCGAGGCAGAGCGGCAGCACCACGGACGGATGACTTGCAGGAGCGTTAATAGCGGTCGATCGCGAAAAATTCGCGCCGTTAATCGTCCCGGCGCATACGAATGGTCATCGTTACCTTTCTCACGCTCGAGTCGAGCCGAGCCGAGGGAGCGAGCGAGCGAGCGAACGGACAGCACAAGCCGAGAAAGGTACCGAGTCGCCGCGATTTCTTATGCGCGCGGACTGCGGACACCGGTTACATCCTGCGCCGCGCGTTATCTTCTTATTTCGCGTGCACGCCGCCCGTAAAACCCGTAAACTGTCCCCGGGAGACGTACCACCGGCCGGAATACGCGCGGGAAACGCCGTGGCCGGCTTAAATCGCGGGAATGCTCGCCCTTGCTCCGACAACCGGAAATCGAGTTTACTCGCTGACGAAAACTGTCTCCGCTCACACTTCGTAAAAATAGAGGAAGGAATGAGACGCCAATGTTTTGACCAATGCACAATATTGATGCTTCACTTAATTGGGGCCATTATTTAAATAATTTTACTAGAAAGTATTTTGAACAGAAGGTAGAATTTTGTAGAAAAGATTTTGTATAAAAGATGTAAAGTTCAGAAAATTTCTGTCGTATATTTCATCAGAGTCGTGAATATAATGATGAACGATGGTTCCATCTTGATGACATAAAAAATCAACGTGTTTTTGAGAAATATCGTAAACATCAAGAATCTATCTTCGCCAGTGTATCAGATTAGATAGAGAGGAAAGTATTTTTAACAGAAGTTAGAATTGTATACAAAAGATTTTGTATAAAAGATGTAACGTTCAGAAAATTTCTGTCGTATGTTCCATCAGAGTCGCGAATAAAATCGTGAAGCGTGGTTCCGTCTTGATGACATAAGAAATCAACGTTTTTTTTGAGAAATATTGTAAATATCAAGAATTGATCTTCGCCAGTGTATCGGATTAGATGGAGAGGAAAGTATTTTTAACAGAAGTTAGAATTTTGTATAAAAGATGTAAAGTTTAGAGAATTTCTGTCGTATGTTTCATCAGTGTCGTGAATAAAATGGTGAACGATGGTTCCGTCTTGATGACATAAAAAATCAACGTCTTTTAGAAATATTGTAAACATCAAGAATTTATCTTCGCCAGTGTATCGGATTAGATAGAGAGGAAAGTATTTTTAACAGAAGTTAGAATTTTGTATAAAACATGTAGAGTTCAGAGAATTTCTGTCGTATGTTTTATCAGAATCGTGAAGAAAATGGTGAACGATGGTTCCGTCTTGATGACATAAAAAAGTAACGTTTTTTGAGAAATATCGTAAACATCAAGAATTTATCTTCGCCAGTGTATCAGATTAGATAGAGAGGAAAGTATTCTTAAGAGAAGTCAGAATTTTGTAGAAAAGATGTAAAGTTCAGAAAATTTCTGTCGTTTGTTTCATCAGAGTCATGAATACAATGGTGAAGTTTTGATGACAGAAACTCCACGTTTTTTGAGAAATATTGTAAATATCAAGAATTTATCTTCGCCACTGTATCAAATTAGATAGAGAGGAAAGTATTTTAAACAGAAGTTAGAATTGTGTACAAAAGATTTTGTATAAAAGATGTAACGTTCAGAAAATTTCTGTCGCATGTTCCATCAGAGTCGCGAATAAAATCGTGAACGATGGTTCCATCTTGATGACATAAAAAATCAACGTGTTTTTGAGAAATATCGTAAACATCAAGAATTTATCATCGCCACTGTATCAAATTAGATAGAGAGGAAAGATATTTTTAACAGAAGTTATAATTTTGTACAAAAGATGTAAAGTTCAGAAAATTTCTATCGCATGTTTCATCAGAGTTCGTGAACAAAATGGTGAAGGATTGTTCCGTCTCGATGACATAGAAAATCCACGTTTTTTGAGAACTATTGTAAACATCAAGAGTTTATCTTCGCCAGTGTATCAGATGTGAAAGGCAGCAAAATATTTTCCTCTTCCACTTTTGTCTAGTATTTATCATCGAGGAGATAAACAGTGCGTGATGGTTCGTTTTATATAGCGGGTGGGAAGTTTCATTTTCGAAAATGTTCGGCCATCGGCAGAGCCACGTCCTCGTTAATTACCAGCGCAGATATCCGCGCGTATCCGCGAGGTCTCGCTGCTCACGCGGCTTGTCCCGCACGCTGTCGAACTCCTCGGCGATATATCACTCCGTAAATTAGACGGCGTACCGACTCTTTATGAATCGTAAATATTTGCACGACCGAGTGAAACTCGCCTGGGCTGCCAGCCTGCCTAACACCGGTCGAACGTTAATAGTCGGTTTTCCAGTTGAAATGCCCGTGCGAACCGTCGGCGTCGCTCGCCGATCAAAACGAACAGCTGGATGCGTTCCCTCGTTCCTCGCATCGCGTTGTCCCGGACAAATTACCGGTTTACGGGATAAGTGGGACCGTGCGCGCCTCTCCGAAGCCTTTCAGATAGTTCCCTGCCGATTTAGAATCGTTTCCGGTTCACACTTTCCTCCATCATGCGGAAAAATAACGCTTTTGCCGGTTGTCTGCACCTGGTTGACAAATGACGGGTTGAGAAGAGGTGTAGGTTGAAATTCTGAGGATTTCAGTCGATATTGTTTATCGAATCATTTATTCACAGCGTTAATCGTTGTAGAACTTCTTCGCCGACAGATTCTAATTATTCTTCTGATATAAGAAAACAATGTTTTCCCGCTACAAGAAAATCTCTGTCTCCCCTTTTTATTTGAATCTACCTGTACTCGGCCACTCTGGCTCAGTCTGGTTAAATGGAAAAGAAAGAAAAGAGAAAGCGCACGTTTCTAATATGTTTAATTTCACAAAAAGAACATATAATTTTACAAGACATTAAAAAAAAACACGAACTAAAAAACAAAGAAAAAATAAAAAATACTAACGAAATATTTTGAACAAACGAACATTTACATCTTTATTTATACAGATTATATAGATTATATATATATTTATATATATATAAAAAACGCGTGTATTCGAATGCAACGTTGTGTCAAAATTTCAAAGCAATCGGTGAAGAATCTTTCGGAGATTTAAGATTTTGAACAAACGAACATTTACATTTTTATTTATGTATATATGATAGATTTTCGTAGCACGAATTCAAGGGAAAAAGTCACCCTCCCTCGTCCAGTGCCGGACACATAGCGCCGTAGAGGGTGAAGGTAGATTGGGGACGCAATCAAAAAAACAAAACACGGACCAATCAGAGCGCGGCTGCAGCGGACGGATTTCGGCTCGGCCAATGTCAACCCCCGGCTCAGCGGGATCTATCACCGAGCCAGAATCTGTCCGCTATAGCCGCGCACCGATTGGTCCCGCGTTTTTCGTGGATAATTCCTTAACAAATCCGTGTAGAACATTTTCGCAAAGGAAACATTTACTTCTAATCATCTCAGGAAACACTCATGAAATCGCTACAGGAATAAAGTTTGTTAGAAACGTTTTGTAATGAACTCGTAAAAGAAACTGGGCCGCAGAGGGGTGTGAACGAAGCTTTAGACTTGGTGCAGCGATCCTGCGTAAAGGTATAGGACGCGTCTCGCTTACGCAACGAGGGGAGAAAAAGGATGAAAACGCAAGCAAAACGGGCGGTAAGAGCTCTCGCGCGGACTTATCGTCCGTATCGGAGGCAGAGATCGGCGTGGCACGGTGACTCAGAGGATCGAGAAACGGGAACGCGAGCAGGTTCCAGGCCAGCCCGCCGATCCTCTCGGCGCAATTAGACACTCGTAACATGAGGCGATTTATATTAATCGGCCGGGCGTTAGTCACAACAGATCGAACGGAATTTCACGGTTCCGTGCGGCCGCGGTTTTCGCAAGCCGATCTCGGGAAATACTTTCACGAGTCGCGCCCGATCGACGATATCGCACTGCGAGACACTGTCGCGCGTCGCGCGAGGAAAAATTCGCTTAAAATGGCCGACTGCCGAGTTTCTCCTGGTCTCGCCTGGGAAAAGCGCTGCAGTTACAGCGAGCAGCAAAATGCTACCTCTGGAACCATTTTTGTAGAAAATCTTTATCTGTGTGTTCATCGAGACAGAATCCTGCAGATTTCAAGAAGCATTTTACATTTATTTTTGCTGCAGAAACGATTAATATTGTAATTTAATAGTTACAATATCTTATTTTTAACATTTTGTCCTAAAACCTTTGATAATAGGCAACGATTTTATCGAGTTAACTTTTCACGATTATCTCGTAGATTATTGATGATTTGAAAAAACCTTTCAGACAAAACTTGTAGATCTAGGTACGACCTATTGTTGATATTAAATCAGTTTTTCTCGTACACTGAACAGTTTTCGGAAAAAGTGGTGGAGAAGATCCGCTACTATCTGCCGCTTCCGAAATTGTACAGTATCTTATTTGGCAATAAATAAATGTAATATAATAATAAAAAAATTGTTTTTCACGTTATAGTGTACTGTACGTGTTTCTATCATAAGTGCTGCAGTATTTTTTTAGCAAAAAGATATATTTAACATTTTGTCCTGGAACCTTTGATAAGTTGCAACGATTTTATCAAGTGCACCTTTTCACGGTTATCTCGTAGATTATTGATGATATCAAAAAACCTTTCAGACAAAACTTGTAGATCTAGGTACGACCTATTGTTGATATTAAATCACTTTCTTTCGTACACTGAACAGTTTTCGGAAAAAATGGCGGAGAAGATCCGCTACTATCTGTCGCTTCCGAAAATGTACAGAATTTTATTTGGCAATAAATAAATGTAACATAATAATAAAAAAATTATTTAAAAAGACTGTTTAAAAAAAATTGTTTTTCACGTTATAGTGTACTGTACGTGTTCCTATCATAAGTGCTGCAGTATTTTGTTAGCAAAAAGATATATTTAACATTTTGTCCTGAAACCTTTGATAAGTTGCAACGATTTTATCAAGTGCAAGTTTTCACGGTTATCTCGTAGATTATTGATGATATCAAAAAACCTTTCAGACAAAACTTGTAGATCTAGATACGACCTATTGTTGATATTGAATCACTTTTTTCGTACACTGATCAGTTTTCGGAAGAAATGGTGGAGAAGATCCGCTACTATCTATCGCTTCCGAAAATGTATAGTATTTTATCTGGCAGTAAATAAATGCAATATAATATTTGAAAAACTGTTTAAAAAGTAGTTTAAAAAAAAAATTTTTATCACGTTATAGTGTATTGTACGTGTTCTTATAACAAGTGCAGGAACGATCATCAGTGTACCAATCGCGTTAGATGGTTCGCCAGGTACGATTCGCAACGGACAACCATAACGTCGCTCGTCGTGTCGGTGTTGCCCCATGTTCGATCGCGATCATAAAAATGCAGTGCTGAAAGGATACATCGAATCGGCGTCGTTGCGAAGTCCTGAGATCCGTCAGAGCGAAACGCAGCCTCGCCGTTTCGAAAGGATAGAACGTGGATTATCGATCGTACGATTGTTACCGAACGGCACTAATTACAGTCGCCACTAATCGAAAGTCCTGTCGAGGTACAACCGGCCACTAACTTACATCGGATTTTTAGGGGAATCGTATAATCCGTGTGCCCGCGATACAATGTCCGCGGTATGCGTGGCACGACGTTGATAGAGAGTTTATGCTACGAAAGGTTACGCTGCCGAGCAGTAATTGGTCGATCCTCCGATCCAGGATTCTAATGTCCCTGCGCGCAGTTTTAATTAAAGTTCCAATCGAGGCTCTCTATGGCCATCCGCGAAT
The DNA here is from genome assembly GCA_028455805.1 of Lasioglossum figueresi. NCBI lineage: Eukaryota > Metazoa > Arthropoda > Insecta > Hymenoptera > Halictidae > Lasioglossum > Lasioglossum figueresi. The sequence continues at coordinate 7,322,505 of CM052198.1, read as the reverse complement.
TACGTTACGGAAATATTGTACAGCCGTGCTCCGATGATCATTCTAATTCTCATTATCTAATCTGCTGCGGATTTTTATTGAGGATACATTAACTGTTGGTCGAGAAGTGGATCGAGGAGCTTACGCAAATTCTATGTTCTGCGAAGTAAACCTAGTCGGAGGATGATGTCACATATGACCGCGTCATCCGAGTTATACCCGCCATTTGGTTTTTTTAAATTCTATCATCAAATTAATATACATCGACCTAACAGATATAGGAATTTTAGTCCGGAATTTTAGTAAAATCGAATTTCAAATAATACTAGAAACTTGAAATCACTGATTCCACATTGAAGGTGTCAGATGACGACGTCCAAATATTAAGATAGTTGCATCGCATCACGATTATGTGTATTTTTCTCATATTTTTCGAATGAGGGGAGCACGATTAAAAGAATTTTAGTAAAATCGATATTCAAATAATTCCAGAAACTTGAAATCACTGATTCTACATTGAAAGTGTCGGATGACGACATCCATATAATTATGATAGTTGCATCGCATCACGATTATGTGTATTTTTCTCATATTTTTCGAATGAGGGGAGCACGATTAAAAGAATTGAAAGTCTCTAAAGAATACATGAATTTTAGTAAAGTCGAGTTTCAAATAATACCAGAAACTTGAAATCACTGATTCCACATTGAAGGTGTCAGATAACGACATCCAAATATTAAGATAGTTGCATCGCATCACAATAATGTGTATTTTTCTCATATTTTTTTGAAAGAGGAGAACAGGATTAAAAGAATTGAAAGTCTCCAAAAATCCAGAAAACTTTATTTTTCACAGGAATTTGATAGATAATAGTTTCATAAAATTTCGATAGTGAGGCAATAATTTTTGATAACAATGTTCTCAATGTTCATCAGATTTTTGCATGAATTGCATCTTAGTTGATAAAATAAAAAGTCGATTTTTCTTTACTGGTCTGTGGGTACGTTATGCTATTTATCCAGTTAACTCCGTTCGACGTGTATACACGTCAATCCTGAACTCTATTGCGGTGCAATAACAATAACCTTTTCAAGAATGAATTGTTAATTTTTTATGAAATTAAAATGTAATCCTTCTTCGTTTTTCGTAAAATTTATAATAGGACCATTTTCTCTGCGCTCGACGTGTACGAGGTGTGATCAAAAAGTAAGGTGGCTTTTTATTTCTATCAAAAAATATTGATTTATTCATCAATATTTATGTTGTCCCCTTCAAAATAATCACCTTCAGATATAATACACTTGTGCCAGCGCTTTTTCCAATCCTCGAAGCACTTCTGATAAGCACTTTTTGGTAGACCTTTGAGCTCTTCCAGCGATGCAGTCTTTATCTCCTCGATCGTTGGAAATCTCCGTCCTTTCATGGGTCTCTTCAGTTTTGGGAACAGGAAAAAGTCGCAGAGGGCCAAATCCGGTGAATATGGTGGCTGAGGCATGATAGTGGTGTTGTTTCTGGCCAAAAAATTACTCGCAAGCAACGATGCGCGAGCAGGTGCATCATCGAGATGCAAAATCCATGAATTGTGTTTCCAAAATTCCGTTAAAATTGCTTGGCACGAACCAAACGAGATGTCGACATCATCGGCAACTTCTCTAATGGTAAACCGACGATTCCCCAACAGTATTTTCTTCGCTTCTTCAACGTTTTCATCGGTTGTTGAAGTGCTGGGGCGTCCAGGTCGAGCTTCGTCATTAACATCTTCTCGGCCTTCTTGGAAGAGCTTGTACCACTTATAAACATTCTTTTTACTCAGAGTACACTCACCGTACGCCACTGTCAACGTTTCAAGTATTTTGGAGCACTTAATTCCATTTTTTACACAACATTTGATGCAAATTCTTTGACCGATTTTTTCGACAGCAGAAAATCGCCGAACACGCAAAACACTTCTAACCTTCATGCTTCTCGCAAACAAACAAAAAATGCTATATAGCTGAAACTGTGAACATATGTTCGGGACGAGTCTACCGGCATAAGAAAAAAAAGAAAACGAAAATCGACTGCAGGTATCCCGCGAAATTCATAAAGACACCTTACTTTTTGATCACACCTCTTATACTTGTCATTGCTTGATTATAATTCCGCACTCAGTCGGGTATTTTTGAAACAAAATTCCACAGTTAAGAGGTTATTCAGAGAAACAAGATTTGGAACACCCTGTATATAGATACAGGCTCGAAGCAGCGATTCGCACATATTCGTCGGCTGATGTATGGGCTACATATCGGCCGAGTGCGTGACCGTGCGTGACCGTGCGTGACCGGGACTCGCGTGCACCGTCCCTCGGAGTGAGTTGTTCCTCTCTCGGCTCGCCGGGGACGAAAAATATGTTAACAAGAACCGTGGACGCGCGTAGAGACTTCTAATTCCGACCCCGGTATCCTCTATCCCTCTCCCTTTCTCTGTGTGTCTCAGCTGTTCGCTGTCTCCCTTTTTCTCTCACGCTCTTTCTCTGTCTTCTCGTGCACTCTCTTTGATCCTTTCTCTCTTTCTGCCGGGTCACAGCGAGCATCGGCTGTACGCTCTCGCAGATGAAGACGTCCGAGGAGCCCGACAACGGTTCTTCTTGCTCGATCCTCAATGGAACGCGTGTCTTCCGGATCGAATTAATCACGATGGAATCTCGATTATTCGAACCGGTCGCGCGTGCACCGATCGCGGGCCCTTCGTTCTCGTGTACAATGGGCCCGCAGCTTTTTTCCCTCCGCCACCGATTGCTCGATTTTTCCACGAGGATCCAGGGATCGAACGATAACGGTGCACGGCTTGTAACGGCTTCCGCTGGGCTGGCTCACGAAATTGTGAAATTTCGCTTCTAATCAAATTCAAGTCCTGTTAAAGAAATTTCGTTGATCTTTTTTATGTTCGCGTAGCGGTCGACGCACCACTTCGTTGACACCCAGTGCATAAGTAATCTGCTACCGGTGATTGATCGATGAAATTTCCTTACGAATCGACCCTTCGCGCGCGTGACTAACTCGCGTTAATTACGAAAATAACTTTCTATCTCCTGCTGCCGAACGCGGGGAAGCTCGATCTCCTGGCTGGGTGTGGCCAGATGGATCTTCGCGGATTTATAGCGAGCTCCGCGATTTCTGCAGGGACCTGGAACACGAGCGCGGAGTCGCCTCGACCATTATTCAACCGTCCGGCGTTGTCCGCAAAAATCATTGCCACGTCTTGCAGTAAAATAAGTGTTCGAATTATTTGATATATTAATAGTTCGAATGTCTCGAAAATATCGAAATCGTGTGGATAGGTATTTAAAAAGTTATCGTCCTTTTAATATATCGTACAGTTAAGTTTTCATTGATTCTTTTACACGCTCTTTGAGGAACATACCTGTAAAAAATGCATAAAATTCTCAATCTAGTGTTCTACAACATTCAGCAGGCCAGTCTAAAAATCGAGTTACATAAGTTTCAAAGGATACAGAGTTGTTAGTTCTGGATCTGTTACCCTCTTTCTGCTAGTCCCGGATTAGTCACGTGGTAGAGTAGGATACAAATTTCAATCTGGTTACTCTGGTGTCCCATTTTCTAGCAATCTCCACCCCGGTCAAAAATAAATAATGATCGATCCAAAATAATAATTGCATAATCTCTCGAAACCACGTGACACCACGGATCTCGAAGCGTGGGGGAATATCCTTGTAGAAGAGGGAAGGTAGACTGGGAGACAAGTCTCAATCTGGTCACTCTGGGTGTCTCATTCAACCAACCGTAAACCCGCTCAAAAATAAATAATGATCGATTCAAAATACAAATTTCAAAATCTCTCGAAACCACGTGAAACCACGAGTTTCGAAGCGTGGGGGAATATCCTTGTAGAAGAGAGAAGGTAGAGTAGGAGACAAGTCTCAATCTGGTCACTCTGGGTGTCTTATTCTACCAACCTCCACTCCGCTCAAAAATAAATAATGATCGATCCAAAATAAAATGTCGTAACCACGTGAAACCACGGGTCTCAAAGCGTGGGGGAATATCGCGGTAGAAGAGGGAAGGTAGAGTGGAAGATTAGTCTCAATCTGGTCTCTCTAGGTGTCCCATTTTATAGCAACCACCACCCCGCTCAAAAATAAATAATGATCGATCCAAACCACGTGAAACCATGGATCTAGAATTGTGGGGGAATATCGTGATAGAAGAGGGAATGTAGAGTGGGAGACAAGTCTCAATCTGGCCACTCTGAGTTTCTCATTCTACCAACCTCCATTCCACTCAAAAATAAATAGTAATGGATCCAAAATAAAAATTGCACGATCTCTCGAAACCACGTGAAATCACGGATCTCAAAGCGTGGGGGAATATCGCAGTAGCAGAGGGAAGGTAGAGTGGGAGACAAGTCTCAATGTGGTCACTCTGGGTGTCTCATTCTACCAACCTCAAACCTGCTCAAAAATAAATAATGATCGATTCAAAATACAAATTTCAAAATCTCTCGAAACCACGTGAAACCACGAGTCTCGAAGCTTGGGGGCATATCGCGGTAGAAGAGGGAAGGTAGAGTGGAAGACAAGTCTAAATCTGGCCACTCTGGGTTTCTCATTCTACGAACCTCCACCCCGCTCAAGAATAAATAATGATCGATCCAAAATAAAAATTGCACGGTCTCTCGGAATCACGTGAAACCACGGATCTCAAAGCGTGGGGGAATATCCTTGTAGAAGAGGGAAAGTAGAGTGGGAGACAAGTCTCAATCTGGTCACTCTGGGTTCCCATTCTACCAACCTCCACTCCCCTCAAAAATAAATAATGATCGATTCAAAATAAAAATTGCACGGTCTCTCGAAATCACGTGAAACCACGGATCTCGAAGCGTGAAGGAATATCCTTGTAGAAGAGAGAAGGTAGAGTAGGAGACAAGTCTCAATCTGGCCACTCTAGGTTTCTCATTCTACCAACCTCCACTCCGCTCAAAAATAAATAATGATCGATTCCAAATAAAAATTGCACGATCTCTCGAAACCACGTGAAACCACGGTTCTCGGAAAACGGTTACGCTAGGAGGCCGGCAATTACGAAATCGCGGGTTTCGGTCTAGGTCCGCGGCTAATTAACACATGTGGCGGGCCTCGATCGGGCTTTTCGGTCGCAGTTGGCCAGCGGGACGCCGATGAAAAATCGGCGAGCGGGTGAAAGCGGGTAGCGGGCAGTCGTTTTCCCGGCCTTTCCATAAATTGAACGGACCTGGGAGTCGGCGGAGAACTCTCTCTACGCGAGGCGTAACGCTCGCGATCTCGCGAGATCGCTGGATCGTTTGGATCGGTCTCCCGGGCTGATCCGGCGCGGACAATTAAGCATCCGGCCGATTATTATCGATCGAGGCACGCTCTCCAGGACCCAGGAGAAAGTCGACGCGCGCGCCGGGGTCCGGTGACCTCACCTGCTTGCCTCGGACTCCGAGGGAAGTCGCCTAACTGATTTTAACAGGGACTCTACCGGGACGCACGTATCACACGACTCGGATTTTTCGTTTTTAAATTTCTCTAATTATACAGACTCATTAAAAAAATTTCTTAATTCAAGTATAGGGTGGTCCAATAATTTATTTTTAATTGTACAAACTTCGATTAAAGAAATTTTTTAATTCAAGTGTAGGTTGTTCTTATAACTTATTTCGATTTATACAGACTTCCATTAAAGAAATTTCTTAATTCGAGCATAGGTTAGTCCAATAATTTATTTCGAATTATACAGACTTTCATTAAAGAAGTTTCTTAATTCAAGTATAGGGTGGTGCAATCATTTATTTCGAGTTATACAGACTTCCAATAAAGAAACTTCTTTATTCAAGCATAGGGTGGTCCAATAACTTATTTCGAATTATATAGACTTTCATTAAAAAAATTTTTTAATGAAAGCATAGGGTGGTCCAATAGTTTATTTCGAATTATATAAACTTTCATTGAAGAAATTCTTTAATTAAAGTATAGGGCGTTGCAATGACTTACTTCGAATTATACAGACTTCCATTAAAGAAATTTCTTAATTCAAGCATCGAGTGGTCCAACAATTTATTTCGAATTATACAAACTTTTCATTAAAGAAATTTTGAAATGCAAGTATAGTGTGGTGCAATTACTTACTTCGAATTATACAGACTTCCATTAAAGAAATTTCTTAATTCAAGTATAGAGCGGTGCAATAATTTATTTCGACTTCTACAGACTCTCATTAAAGAAATTTCTTAATTCGAGCATAGGGTGGTCCAACAACTTATTTCGAATTACATAGACATTCATTAAAAAAAATTTTGAATGAAAGCATAGGGTGGCGCAATAATTTATTTCGAATTATATAAACTTTCATTAAAGAAATTTTTTAATTCAAGTATAGGGTGTTGCAATGACTTACTTCGAATTATACAGACTTCCATTAAAGAAATTTCTCAATTCATGTATAGGGTTGTCCAATAACTTATTTTAATTTATACAGACTTCCATTAAAGAAATTTGTCAATTCAAATAAGGGTGGTCCAATAATTTATTTCGAATTATACAAACTTTTATTAAAGATATTTCTCAATTCAAGTATAGGTTTGTCCAATAACTTATTTTAATTTATACAGACTTCCATTAAAGAAATTTGTCAATTCAAATAAGAGTGGTCCAATAATTTATTTTGAATTATACAGACTTCCATTAAAGAAATTTCTCAATTCAAGTATAGGGTTGTCCAACAACTTATTTCGATTTATACAGACTTTCATTAAAGAAATTTCTTAATTCAAGTATAAGGTGGTCCAATAGCATATTTCAATTTATACAGACTTTCATTACAGAAACTTCTTAATTAAAGCATAGAGTGGTCCAATAATTTATTTCGAATTATTCAAACTTTTGATTAAAGAAGTTTCTTAATTCAAGAATAGAGTGGTGCAATAATTTATTTCGATTTATACAGACTTCCAATAAAGAAATATAGGTTGGTTCAATAACTTCGGCCACCTGAAATATATCTCTTATCTGCAATAATATAAAAAAATGATATAAACAAAATTTGCACGGTATAGAGGGTGGAATATTTTGGTGCAAACATTTTTGATACAGTTAAAGGCATCTCGGATATTTCAAGGTCACACAGATTTCTTTCTCCGCGTTTCGTTGAGAAAGAATGAAAGGAAAAATAATGTTGTCACCGGATGACCCCTAATGGGGATCAATTTATTTTGGTCCTGTGGGATCCTTTAACGTTCGTACGCGGCAGCGAACGTGTTGGTACACACGTGCAAAGGCATGATCTCCGGTCAGAAGCCGGTGCAAAATCGCGACGCGCGTGCGGAACGAATCGCACCGCTCGAGGAAGCGGAACCGGGACTAGAAGAGAGACCGAGGTTGGCGAACATGCATGCACGCGGTGTGTCCGACTTCGGAGGCAGTGCTATTGCCTCTTTTTTTCCTGTTTATGCCAGCCGCGGGAAATCCACTCGGTCGATTTATGCAAATCTATGACGGGGTCAATGGGGAGCAACGAGATCGAAGAAACGCTAGAAAGCTACTTTTACCGATGAAATGGAACGATCTTCGGGTTCGTTTTTTAGTGGGGCGGCGAGTAGAGGATACGAACGCCGTTCCCCGTCGGTGCACCCCGTGGGATCGCTAATTATTTGATGCGATGCGATGGGAAGTTGACCTGCACTGTAACAGATTCGATAGGTCCAGTTACATCAAACCCATTTTTTTACAATTAATCCTGTACAAAAACCAATGCAAACTTAACTGTACAAGTTTTGAATAAATTGACGAGATTCAACCTGTCGACACTTCGTAAAAAACAATCGTACAGCAACAAACTTGGTCTCATTTTAAAGCTTGCACATTCTCCTTTCGAACCTCGTTGTTCATTTTCTTCTAAGATATTTTATAAATTAAAACCTCTGTGGAAACAATAACAAATTCTTACAGTGAATGAATCTTCCACAGTTTTGAAGATTGAAGCCTCTTCCTTCGAACGAAATCTTAAAAATTGATGTACCAGTTTTCCCGCTATTGTTTTATGGAACAAGAACGAGGACCATAATTTCTACAAAATCCTAATTATTGATCGTTGCTGGAAACGACATAGTCCGAGCTAACCAGAATAGTACCTCGTTCATTTTTCTCCAACATATTTTTGCATGATGAAATTCTATAAATTAAAACCTCTGTGTAAACATCAACAAATTCTTGCGGTGAATGAATCTTCCACAGTTTTGAAGATTAAAGTCTCTTCTTTCGAACGAAATCTTAAAAATTGATGTACAATTTTTCCCCATTGTTTTATGGAACAAGAACGAGGACCATAATCTCTACAAAATCCTAATTGTTGATCGTTGCTGGAGGCGACATAGTCAGAGCTACCGAGAATAGTACCTCGTTGTACATTTCTCTCCAAGATATTTTTGCATGATGAAATTCTATAAATTAAAACCTCTGTGGAAACATTAACAAATTCTTGCGGTGAATGAATCCTCCACAGTTTTGGTGATTGAAGTATCTTCTCTCGAACGAGACCTTAAAAATTGATGTACAATTTTTTCCCATTGTTTTATGGAACAAGAACGAGGACCATAATCTCTACAAAATCCTAATTATTGATCGTTGCTGGGAGCGACATAGTCCGAGCTAACGAGAATGGTACCTCGTTATTCATTTTTCTCCAAGATATTTTTGTATGATGTATTTCTATAAATTAAAACCTCTGTGTAAACATCAACAAATTCTTGCGGTGAATGAATCTTCCACAGTTTTGAAGATTTAAGTCTGCTCCTTCGAACGAGACCTTAAAAATTGATGTACAATGTTTTCCTATTGTTTTATGGAACAGGAACGAGGACCATAATCTCTACAAAATTCTAATTATTGATCGTTGCTGGAAGCGACATAGTCCGAGCTAACGAGAATAGCGGGGCGCGTTGAATTAAATACGCCGAAGAGGATCGACCAGTCCGATAGCCATTTAATCGTGCGATTTACGCGAACAACGGGGGTGTATTTTTAGTTATCGTCGACGAGAGATCGATAGACGACGAGACCGTTCCCGGAAAGGCGGGGCCGGTTTCTAATTCCAGGTCGTGTAATTTCTGCGTCCGACTAATTGGCGGCCAGTTTTGCGATTTATGCTGTGACACGGGGCCAAGCAACATCTGCCCCTGCTGCACCGTATCCTGCGAGATGCCCTAAAGGACTACCGGCCAATCATACATATTAATAGAGTCTGCGAGGATACGGAACCCTGAAATCCTTCACGGAATCGATTCGTCTCGTTTTAGGGCCGTGAAACGGTCTGCCCTCGGTAATATTCCTCCCATGTTCTTTTACAGTTAGTAATCCTAGAGCTCGTTGATTAATTAACGCTGGGACCCACCGCGATCGAATCGCCGGTTTTCGATTTTCTAGCTCACGGTTGATGAAATTGATGGGAAACGATGCAATGAAATTCTTCGTTCGAGCAGCTGTTATTATCAAAACCGAGGGAAATCTAAATAACCTTTCTGTTCCTCCTTAAAAAATTATGGTAAAATTTTTTCATTATCAAATTGACTTTATTCACGTTGTATTTTCATTCCTCGTTTGGATGAAGTTTATGTGTACAGCGTGAAACGCATCGAAAATAAAATAAAATCAGTTTGAGAACGAAAAAACTTTGTCATCATTTCTTAAGAGAACGGTTGAGTCTTGACGCATGGTTTCTCCTGCACTCTTCATCCTCGTGACGAGTCGAATAATCCGCGACAAAGAAAAACGTTTGACCTTTCGACCTTGAAATTCATATTACGCCAATCATAGTTGCTACACATAATTCCTTTACACCCCGTACATCGCAACAACAAGAGCCAAGCGAGAGGACCTCCGGTGAACTCTCCACGCTAGCTTCCGCTTACTATACCCGATCAGAAGGGACACACCCAGGCCCAACTCCCGCTAGATCAGCAAAGACGCGTCTCTCGGTGAATACTCGCGTAGAAGACACGCATGCAGTAAGACAACAAAAACAGTCGGAAGAGGTCGAAGGAGAAGCTGCAGAAGAAGAAGAAGAAGACGACAACGACGAAGAGGAGGAAGAAGAAGGAGAGAGACAGGACGAGGCAGAAGAGGAACGTCCACGAGGTGTGGTGGCAGGCAGGTGAGCGCGGGCGTGCGCGTTTCACGTTGGCATTTGCTAATGGCAATCCCGAAGAAGGGGAGAGCTGGAAGAAGGAAAGAGATGAGAGCCCAAGGAGGGCCGAACGATACTTTGTTCTCCTCCCGCGCAAAGAGAAAGAGGAAGAGGGAGAGAAAGAAGGTGATCGGGCGCGTTTATACCAGCATTACCCTTCTTTCTCTTAGCGCCAGGGGCTCGGGTGAGATACCCGAGCCCGGTCCCAGCCGTCCTGCGAGAATAAGGACGGGTACGGGACGGGTACGGGACGAGCACACCCACCTACGATGGGCCGAGCAACGATATATTACTCGCGCGCCTCGTGACACCTCACCTGCCGGGTCTCTCCTTCTTGCCCCTGCAGCTCTGACCGTCCTTTCTGTACGCCTTTCGGCTTGGATTTTCATACAGGGTGTCTCACTCCAACC
>CM052198.1:7266688-7279659 GCA_028455805.1 Lasioglossum figueresi | reverse complement strand
GTTGCTTACATGGAAATTGAATCGATAAATTTCTCTATCCAAGCACATATTGCAATCAAAATTGTACGAAACCTAAGTATGTAGAGCTTTGTCATTTTTATCAGCTAAAACATTTTAATCATTGTAAGTCCTTGGTAGTTTTAATACTAAGGTGCAGACCAGTGGTTCTTAACCTTTTTTAAGTCAGGGAACACTTTTGATTATTTGAAAAATTTGCGGAACACCAACATTAACGATGCAAAAAGCAATCACATACATCCGGCGTAGAAATGAATATATTTCAGAAAATATATTATTAAATGTATCTAATATATTTCGCGGAACACCAGTGTTCTCACTGACAGCGAGAGGACCAGTGATAGAAATGGTGCGACTGAGGAAAATCTGAGATATGGACGGAGATGGAAAGATGGTTGAGGAAGAGGACAAGTTGTGAGAGCGAGATGTATGGAAAGTAGAAATAGTGAGAGACAGTGAGTGCGTCAGTGACCGAAACAGTGCGTTTGAGAAAAAATATCTGAGCCACTGAGAGAAAAATGGTACGAGAGCTGAGACAAAGGCGAAGAGAAAGAGAGAGACACAATAGAGGGAAAGTTGTGATGATTGAACAGGATGATTGTCGTGGAGGTGGTTCTGAGGTAACGCTGACGATGATGACAGATGAATCTGAAAACTTGAGACAACTAAAACGTCGGTGAAAGAAATAGCGTCTAAAGAAGTAGAGTGGCAAACACCAGAGAAAGTAGCTAGGCAATCGTAGATCAACAAGGCAATAATTAATTAATCCTCAACAGTTAGAAGAACGAGCAGAATTTAATTACAAGAAAACAGAAAACTAAAGAAGTAAACAGATCAGACATTAATCAATCAAGAACCTAATGAAACCATTCGCTATCGTTTAATTTCAATCTACAACAGAAAAGTTTCTCGTCCAGAGATTAGATAATGTGTATTTAATTGCTCGGATTTCTGTCTGCCACGAGTTCTTCAAGTTCGCTGTTTACTTTCCCTTCCAGCCGACCGCTCCATCCGCTTTTCTTCCTCGAGTTTCTCTCGACACCGTTCTCTGTATCTCTGTTCCCCACACAAGTTCCACGCAATCGCCCCGTGCGTTATTTAATTCAGATTAATGCGAGTCGATGCGCGGCCAATTTGAATCTCATTGCAGCGCGCTATTGTTTATGCGCTCGCGGGAACCTGGCCCCGTCGGCTGGATTAATCGCGAGTTGTCTTGTTTCCCTTTCTACAGCTCTCTTTGCTTGGAACCTTCTTTGCTTATTTGCTCTCTAGCCTTCACTCTCGTTTCTCGTTTTATTCGGCACCGGCAGAGAATTCTTGTTTCTGGGTCATATTTACAGCGGCATTTGTTAAAAGATAAATGTTTACTAGATGAATTACATTGGACGCAATACTATCATGGCAATGAAGTTAATAGTGTCGTGCAAATATTGTTTCCCTGTCGTTCCCGTTTTTTGAATCCGATAAAAGCATTCCTGGTCCTCAATGATACTTGAAGAAGAGGATTTAACAATCCAAGAAAATTAACGACGTCAGTGTATTAACCCTTTGCGGTCTATTTTAACTCGAAAATTAAACATTTCTTTCGATCTAGAATAATGCCATTATATATGATTTTTATTAAATACTTAAACGTATAGTATTTGATTAGTAGACTGCGGATCTCCTTTATGCATTTAGCGAATTTTACAGAATTTAGTACGAAATTATTCATTTTAGACATACAAATGTTATTACCAATGAAAATCGGATTCTATTTGGTACAACTTTCTTAAAATTTCTGTACAAAAATTAAAAATTGCATAGACATCCGCACTCTGTTAATTACATACCAACATATTTAATAACGTACAGCAATTTTTAGTAGTAACTCTGAGACAACCCTCGACTGCTAAGAGTTAATTTCAGCGTACTAAAATAATGAAAAGAGGAAAGATATTTTGATTCGTCTCGTGTTTCTTGCAATCGGTGCAAACATTTTTAATTTTGCATAAAGTTCAGCATTTATCGCAACAAGCCCTGGACAGAAACAGAAAAGTATTGAAAAGCTAATCGACAAAGAGGGAAGATCAGAAGAAGAAGAAGAAGAAGAAAGGAAGCTGTGGGGAGGGTCCGAGGGGGTCGAGGCGCAGGTAGATGCGCGATGCATCGGCGTTTCAGCGCAGCAGCGTGCAGCAAAGTGCATTCGGCGTGCAGCGGTGGAAAAGATAGCAGAGGCAACGAGGCGAGAGCGACACACAGGGGATCGAGGAGAGTGGCCTAGGTGAAGTGGAGAGCTGAACGAGCCTAGCAGCCAAGCTAGTCAGCTAGTCAGCCAGTCAGCCAGCGAGGCAGGCGTGCCCGATGGTTACGGCAATCACCGCACATGCTCCCAAGCTCCTGACCACGAATAACACAAACAAAACCCCGGCTATCCATTTATTGTGCCCGCCAAAGAAAACCTCCTACGGCCGAGCACCGTCTGTTCCGTGTCCCTGCCGATCCGGCCGCGTCCGATCGTTAATTGTCCCCGAGCTGTGGGCTGGCCCCTGTCTCTTTTCTGATTGCTGAGCCCGCTTTCATCGACAGCCCATCCCGCGATACCACTTTGATCGATCATTTCGGATACCTTCCGGGTGATTAACGCGATCAATACACTGCGAATCTTGTGGAAAAATAAAAATTTCTCCGGGGCAAAAATATCTCATCGAAAATTATTATCAATTTATTTTAGATGATCGAAAATTACTCCTTGCCTCGTTAAAAATTAATTGCCTTCTGTATTTAATACTAAACCTGCCGACCATCAAAAGCGACTGATATGTATTGTATTATAAAATAAAAATCTAAAACCGGTCATTCGATCGACGGTGGTAGGTTTAGTGTTAGACGACGAAGAGCTAGTTTCCCATAGCTTATAAATAACTGAAATATACTTGCATTGATCTTCTTAAACAAATTCCTTGAAATTTAACCAGTTAACTGCGTTCGACGTGTATACACGTCGATCCAGAATTCTATTGCGGCGCAATAACAACAACCTTTTCAAGGACGAATTGTTAATGTTTCATCAAATGAAACTGCAATCCTTCCTCGTTTTTCGTAAAATTTATAATAGGACCATTTGCTCTGCGCTCGACGTGTACGAGGTGTGATCAAAAAATAAGGTGACTTTTTATTTCTATCAAAAAATATTGATTTGTTCATCAATATTTATGTCGTCCCCTTCAAAGTAATCCCCTTCAGATATAATACACTTGTGCCAGCGCTTTTTCCAATCCTCGAAGCACTTCTGATAAGCACTTTTTGGTATAGCTTTCAGCTCTTCCAGCGATGCAGTCTTTATCTTCTCGATCGTTGCAAATCTCCGTCCTTTCGTGGGTCTCTTCAGTTTGCGGAACAGGAAAACGTCGCAGGGGCCCATATCCGGTGAATATGGTGGCTGAGGCACGATTGTGACGTGTATTGCTTGATTTTAATTCCGCACTCAGTCGGGGATTTTTCAAACTAAATTCCGCAGTTAAGAGGTTAAACATAAATTTATGTATGTAAATAATCTGTGGTCTAAGGTTTCGTTGCACCCTCTAAAACGGTCAGAAACTAGTTCCTTAACGGTACCTTTCCTTTACGGGCGACCGAGAGAACGAGCGAGGGCAACTTGCCGCCGAACATAATTAGCATTGTTTAATTGGGTGTCTAATTCGAGATTAGCTCTGAAATTCTGAAAGAAGGCGGCGTCGGTCGAAGGATTCGGTGTCGGCTCGCGAGATTTCAGCTCGGACAGCCGACTCCCACACCGTATAGTTCTCGTGCTTGGCCGGTGCGTGGTTGATCACGGTGTTAGCGCCGTGGGGCAAGCATCCACCTGCCCGAGCCAAACGCCCACGCAGCGTGCTCGCCTTGCCCTGTACGTGCACGCGGGGCACGCGGGGCACACGGAGCTCGGATCGGTGCCGAGCGGAGCGCGGAGCGGGGCGGGGCAGAGCACGGAGCACCGTGTCGGGTGGGGGGAGTGGCCCGGGGGGGCGGGGCGGAACGCGGGACGCATTCTGACGAGAGAGTGGCCCGCGGGCCTAACTCCGTTACAATGAGAGCTGCTCGTGGCATTCCGCGAAACACACGTTGAACGCGTCATCGGCCGGGAAGAGCGCCGAGCGACGACCTACGCTCTCGCGCGCGAACACGCACACGCTCTCGATGCTGACCAACAGAGGGAGAAAGGAGGAGAGAGTGCCGGGAAAACGTTCCCGAATAAGAGATGCTTTGAACGAAACGGAAGGGGATGCCCGTCGGAGCGTGGCACAGTGCGTTGACCAAGAGGGACAAAAATAGAAAAATCAATGTTTTCAAAATGTATATCTGTTTGCAGGAATTTATTGTAAACATACCATGTATTCGTGAACACTCGCCAGAAAAAAGAAAATAAACATTGCTTGACACAGAACGCGTTCCTTTCGTCATAATCAGACACGACTGTTTCGTGCGTTATAACATCAAGTGCGCGTACATGAAAGGGAGATCATATACAGCGTATCGTGAAGCGCAAAATTAAATAAATTGTGATGGATCATTTAGATCAAGGTGTGTACTCGTTATTTTGGCTCCATAGCGGTTTGTACAATTATTATTTATCGTATTTTATTACTTCAAAGTGATCCGTTTCTGAAAACGCGAAATCGAAAATTCTTATAACTTTAACTAAGCTTTTCTCAAAAAAGCTAAAACATGTCTTGGGATTTTTGCTGGAAAATGTTCGTCGGACTATCCTTAATTAGAATTCTACAAAAGTTTTCTGCTCGAACTTGCTCCTTTATTTTTTTAAATTATTTATTTAGGAAGACACCCGGAAACCGGGTACCTGAAGATTTTCGAGGAACGGGTTTTTCTAGTCCACCAAACGACAAATATGTAACGATTCTCTGCGTACTTCAGGAATCGTTCAACTTAAAGCATTATATTTAGAGGAAAATACAAGTTTAGAAAATTTAGATTCCGATAGCGTTGACTGTAGCGATGACTCAGATACAAATTGAATATAAGTATTATTTATTATATTATATTATATTATGAAATCGTACGAAAATAAACAGGGTTACTAAACAATCGATTTTTAATTTTGACTTTTGTTTCACTCGTAGTAATACAAATATTCAATACAAATCTTGACAACGGTTTATGCAAAAATAATGTTTTTGTAGTGTTTTGAAAAAGCCTTAACCTCACCTATTAGAATACATGATCAAAGATATACATTACCGTTTGAAATTTTTAAAGTGACCTTCATAGAGCTTCTCAAGGTTACAACAATATCAAACAAATACAATCATCGTATACTCTTCCCTATACCCTATAACTTTTATTTGAAACATTTTTTTATATCACTTATAGATTTTGAGATATGGATTTTTGTCCACAAAACAGGCATTTCGACGCGCTGTGCGTGGGGGCGTCAACGATTGGTGCAAATCATTTTATGGTATTTTGGGGATTTACGGATTTTAACGTTTCCCCGACTGACGACGCGGGTGGTGAGCCCATTGTTCACCGAGTGGACTGGAAGTAGGGAAAACACTTTTTCACATGTTATTTTTGACGGACGCGTAGGTTACGAATTTTGTTTGAATTTTGAATTCGAGTGTCGTTACATGATACTTCCGATTGGATTATACAAAAGATTGTATTATTTGAAAAATATCATTTTAATTTTCATCCCCCGTCGGTCATCCTACAGCAATTTATTCCGCGAGACCCTCGAGATGCCCGCGAAGACCCGTTAGTTTATCCTTATCTCATTTATCGCGGAATGATAAGTCTTTCCAACCCTCATCCTGATAAACATTGAAAATTTTGACATGCGACTGCGGTTGCTATCTTCGAGAAGCAAGAAGCGCTCAGCAATAAGCAATTACAGTTATCTTCGGCGAGTATTACTTCGCTGTATCTCTATAGTTCAGGTGACTATATGCACCTTCGGTAATGGAAAAGTTAAGCCACAACCCAACAGACGTAAGCGTGTTCTTTACGACTATTAGGATCCTGCGAGGAGACACGTCTTCCAGACTTCGCGGACCCTTTATCACGATCGCTGTCCTTCAGCGTGCAAACATTGTGCCAGGCCTGCGCCTTATACGATCTTACAAGTTCATCGTACCTTGCACTAGCCTTATCAACTCTTGTTGGGGAAAAATTAGGTGTACGTGGCAGACAAGTGACTCTGCTAATCCAGTAATTTTTGAGGATGAATTTGCAGGACGGTTGTTAAAGTCTGCGACTGTCGACGATCAAGATCCTTGTATTTCTTTTTTAACCTAACACGTGCGATTTTACCAGAAGATGGTATTTACGAAGTTGGTCAATCACGTTTTTTTATTAGATTGTATGCTGTTTATCGCAAGGATCAAAAGTGCACAATGTTCTCTTAAAAAATTATGATGATGTTTTAGTAAAGTTAGATTTTTTAAAAGAACAGTTCAGTTCTGACCGATGGTTTCTTCTGCAATTTTATAAAAAAATTGATGACCTTTTTGACATTTTCTATATTTTTTTATTACATCGTATTCTATTCATCGCAAGATCAATAGTGCAAAAAGTTCTCTTAAATATTACGATGACGTTTTAGTAAAGTTACATTATTTAAAAGGACGGTTCAGTTCTGACCAATGGTTTCTTCTGCAATTTTATAAAAAAATTGACGACCTTTTTGACATTTTTTATATTTTTTTATTACATCGTAAGATCAATAGTGCAAAATGTTCTCTAAAAAAATTATGGTGAAGTTTCAGTGAAGGTAAATTTTTTAGAAGAACTGTTGAGTTCTGACCAATGGTTTCTTCTGCAATTTTATAAAAAAATTGATGACCTTTTTGACATTTTTGATATCTTTTTATTACATCGTATTCTATTCATCGCAAGGATTAAAAGCGCAAAAAGTTCTCTTAACAAATTATGGTGAAGGTTTAGTAAAGTTACATTTCTTAAAAGAACGGTTCAGTTCTGACCTATGGTTTCTTCTGCGGTTTTATAAAAAAATTGATGACCTTTTGACATTTTTGATATTTTTTTATTACATCGTATTCTGTTCATCGCAAGGATCAAAAGTACAAAAAGTTCTCTTAAATATTACGATGAAGTTTTAGTAAAGTTACATTTTTTAAAAGAACGGTTCAGTTCTGACCGATGGTTTCTTCTGCAATTTTATAAAAAAATTGATGATCTTTTTGACATTTTTGATGTTTTTTTATTACACCGTATTCTATTCATCGCAAGATCAATAGTGCAAAAAGTTCTCTTAAAAAATTATGATGAAGTTTTAGTAAAGTTACATTTTATAAAAGAACGGTTCAGTTCTGACCAATGGTTTCTTTTGCAATTTTATAAAAAAATTGATGACCTTTTTGACATTTTTGATATTTTTTTATTACATCGTATTCTATTCATCGCAAGATCAATAGTGCAAAAAGTTTTGTTAAATATTACGATGAAGGTTTAGTAAAATTACATTTTTTAAAAGAACGGTTCAGTTCTGACCGATGGTTTCTTCTGCAATTTTATAAAAAAATTGATGATTTTTTTGACATTTTTTATGTTTTTTCATTGCATCGTATTCTATTCACCGCAAGGATCAGAAGTGCATAAAGTTCTCTTAAATATTATGTCGAAGTTTTAGTAAAGTTACATTTTTTAGAAGATCTGTTGAGTTCTGACCGATGGTTTCTTCTGCAGTTTCATAAAAAAATGTATGACCTTTTGCCTTTTTTTTTAGTACATCGTATTCTATTCGTCGCAAGAATCAAAAGTGCAAAAAGTTCTCTTAACAAATTATGGTGAAGTTTCAGTAAAGTTACATTTGTTAAAAGAACGTTTCAGTTCTGGCCGATGGTTTTTTCTGCAATTTTATCAAAAAATGTATGTCCCTCACCTTGAAATTAATTTTGCAGCTTCCTTACATGGATTTCCACCAAAAGGGCCTACATACACCCCATAGTTACTTTAAAAAATTCTGAGAAATCAGTTGTTTTCACTTTACACGAGAATCGTCCCTTAATATCCGTCCGGAATCCGCGGAACGTTATTATCCTTGTGCAGCTGATTAACGCCGGGTTCGATAAGGCGTCGGGGCTCGTAAATCGGGGCGGGACCGTTCGTCCGTGCTACCACGGTTTAATGTTTGCTCCATGCCCCGGTGTATAACTCGAAAGATTACCGTATATCTGCGGTTTATTAAGATAGCGCGATGGAACGGCGTTCGCGCGGGGCGCTTAGGCCGTGGAAAATCGACGGAGTTTTACAATCCGCGGGAGCCATCGGCCCCGAACGAACGGCCGATCGTATAAGGCGGGACGTAAACGCAAGAGATTCGCCCTTGGATCCAACGGGAGACGTCCGGATACACAGGATCCAGGATCCGAGCACGTAATCCGTTTCCCTATGCGAGACTCTAGGCCGTTCGCTGGATTTTCTAGGTTATCGTTCAGCCTGCGCAACGCCGTGAATTCTTAAGAAGAGATAGTAACTCCGGGTCGTCCGAATCGCGAAACTCTGGCACACGCGTCAGCCGTTTTATTACATCCTGCGAGCCTCCCTGCTTTTTAATTTGCCAGGCTCCGATTTATTCCTAGAGGATTAACTGTAGAACCATCGAACGAGACTGATCTACAGTGACTGATAACTTCTTCGATATTGAACCATACCGAACCATACAGATTTCGATGAAACTCAAATATGTTGGAGAATTCAGATTTCTAAACAATTTTTGTAAGCAATGTTATCGCCGCTCGGTCTTCGTTTTGTTTCAGATAGGTCTGGGTTGGAGAGACGGGTTAAAGTTTATTTTCGTCGTATCATGGCAGAATGTCTTTAGACGTCTCACAAAACAAATATGTACAACTTACAATTAACTTAGCTGTTCCAGACTGTATAGTTCAATAAATGAAAAACCTCTGTTCTGTCCATTTAGCAAGAAGAGTGTACAGGGTGTCTCCAAATTCCTTCAACATCCGGAAATGGGAGGTTCCCGAGATCATTTGAAGCGACATTTTCCTCTGCAAAAATGCCGTCCGCGGTTTTCTTTAGGAGTTATTAACGTAAAACAAGGGCCAATCAGAGCGCGACTACAGCGCGTCTTAGCGTGGTGTCACCGTTGGCCGAGACAGAATCAAACCGCTGTAGCCGCGCTCTGATTGGTTCGTGTTTTTCATGAATAACTCCTTAACAAAGCTGCGGACAGCATTTTTGCAATGCAAAATGTCACTTCAAACGATCTCGGGAACCTCCCATTTCCGGATGTTGAAGGAATTTTGAAACACCCTGTATATTACACAATGAAATTGTACGAATTTTCGAAAAGTGATTCACGACGATAGCTTAACCCAGACGAAATCCAAACCATTCTGTTTAGTTGTTCAGAATGATGACCTCGACAGCATATTTCAAGATCATCAAAATCGGTGAGGTGTATCCTTCTCTGTATAATTGCGGGAGTTGTAGTCACTTTTCTACACGACGTGAAAATTAAAAAAAAAGAACGCGTGGAAAACCACGCGCGGTAGAAGTGAAACTTCTTGCAGTCTAGTAATGTTTAGAAACAAATTAAGATTGGAAATGTAAAAAAAAACATGATCAGAGACAACCAATACAAAAAAAACAAGATCAAGGAACAACCAATACAAAAAAACAAGATCAGGAACAACTAATACAAAAAAAACATAAAATCATAGAAAAAATCATAGAAAAAGTTTCACTTCAAACATAATGAACGATCAAAATTTACGACGCAACGAAGGACGACCGCACACAATGGGCTATAAGATATATCGAGATGAATTTATTCAAAAATGATTGCTATCTACTGCTAATTATCGCAATCAATATGTATTTTTATTATCATTTTTTAATCGAGTGTCTAAATTTTATTGTCTTAAAATAAAATTTTAAATTGTTTATTGGTTACTCGTTTAGTACTTTTCCAGATAATTCGATATCGCGTTAGTGCAAATTACGAGTCGCATGTTCAATCTCGAGTATAGAAAGATCGCGTCCGAATTTGGCCAATCTATGTAATCGTAATCCGAATGTCTCCGGCTACCTGTGACGATCAAGCTACCCGACAACATCAAGCTACTCGACACGATCAAGCTACCCGGAACGATCAAGCTACTCGACGCGATCGAGCTAACCGACGCGGTCAAGCTACCCGACGCGATCAAGCTACCCGAACATTCAGATGTCTAGAGTACTCGCCCGAGCCCGCCCGATTTTTTACGACTCGACCCGAACCCGTAAATGCGGGAACCCGCACACCCCTAGTGGACCGGGGTTCGAATCCCGTCGGGGTAAGAAATTTATTTTTCTCCGTTCATTTTCAGTTTAAATTTTCGCGCTTGACTTTCTACTTCCGTAACGCCGAGTTCCGTAACATAGACTTCCGTAACATCAGAAAATTGTTACCCTCGGTAAAGAAGTTTCACTTCAAAATACGTTTTGTAGATCTGCGTCAATTATACATTTTCGGAACATTTTATATCGAGTTTAATTTTATTTAGCCAGCCCGGTTTCAGCACGAACATCGAGGCTGAAAAATGACCTAGGTGACGTCCGATCATGGTCGGACAATCCCCTGAAAATGGCTGGAGAGTCGATCGAAGAAGAAGAGGAGGAACTCTGCGATTCCAGGGACGCAGTGAAGGAATTAATTCGTTCTTGACGCGCATATTTACGGCACACGTGCCTGGAGAGATCAGGATTTCGCGAGGCGCGTTGGCATTCCAGTCCGGATCTCCCCGAAGGGACAGCCGTTCGTCCCGCTGTCGGCGATTCCACGAATTCATCGTTGCGCCGCGCGAGTCACACGCAGCATCCCGGTCCGAGGATCAACGTAACTGGCTTCATCATGACGTGGCCGGATCCCGATGATGAAACGCGTCGCTGTCCGTTAAATAATATTAATAATGCGCCGCTGGCGCCAGCCGTCTCGACGGTCAAACCGGAAACCACCTCGAACCAGGTCCCCATAAAAATACAGCCAACTGTCCTGCAACAATTCCAAATAATGCAAGTCGTGCGCGACCATAAGTCATGCTAAAAACTGCTGATATTTAAACTGCGGATAAAGATGCGCATAAAGGTGCAATTTACATTTTTAGGGATAAAGATGTTTCAATCACTGTAACTGTAACGAAAATGTTACGGCAAGCGGTTATCGAAAACTGGGGATGATAAATAAATCGCTTCGGTCTTTCTACAGGTTTGCATTGCACTAATTTTTGTAATAAGTACAGAAAATCTTCTTGGGTCCTTTTTTGACAGTAGATTTACGGAATCCGTCAGAATTGGGACCCGCGTCAGTTCTTCAAAGTAAAAGCATGCTGTTAGAATCCTACAGGATTATGAAACAAAGAACTTCCAAGGCGTTGTAGTACAGGATTATGAAAAACAGTATATCAAGTGTTTATTCAAGAAAAATGAAAATACATGGGTAGCTTCTCCATCAAGCGCTGAAGTCCAGCTAAACGACACCTAGAAAAACGTGTTCATTCGTCTACCCTCGACAAGACCGTTTTTTATAGACGGTCAGAGGACAGCAAAAGCCAGATATAAGGGATACCGACGCAGAGGGAACTTATTGTTACATAAATCCTAAATATCTAATTTAACGCTCCCACTTATTTAGGGCCGCCCACTTCTTATAGAATTACATTCCTAAATATCTAATTTAACAGACGCATTCGTGAAGAATTATTGAGCAAATGTTACGATAAGAACGGCTGCAAATCTAAATAAATACATTTCTGTTATTTTTCGAAAGATTTCGACTTCGCTTTTACAGAGATTTCGATTTCGTCCAAGAGAAACGTATCAATTCTTTCGACTCGAACGTCGGTTCGAAGGATATCGAACACGATAGTCTCCTCCATCCAGCTGCTCTCTTTCGAAAGACGGCGCAGGTTCGCAGAATATAACAAGGCGTATTGAAACCCGGCTAAGGATAACGAAGACGAGTCGTCGTTGACCCGAGCGAAAGGTATCGGCGATCACTCATCGCGGCGAGGGAACGCGGCCGCGTATCTGGCTGCCGTATCGGCGTATACGAGATTAATAGGGAATAAGCGAAGATCCACCGGCACTCGAGTTTGTAATCACGGAATGATCTTTCGCCGTTCCGAGGCTCGCGATCGGTCGACCACCCTCGAGATTTCCTCACGCAAGCCTCGACGAAAGCCCGCGCGCGCGCGCGAGTACGGCCTTCGCTTCGTTGCTGCCGTGTAAATCCGAGGCCGACCAACGCCGACGGACGTTCCGGAGATACAATTAGGATTCGCCCGGTGAAAAAGCCCGGGTAACCCTCGCGTTTTATATCTGATCACGCTGGGAGACGGGTCGAGGACATTTTACGACTCCCGGCTCCGGAATCGAAAAATACCGATCGCGCGTGACCACTCGCGACCGCTCCCTCGACAGGAGTCCGTCCAGAGACCGTACTAGATTGCGATCCGACCGAAATGCGTCTGCGGGAGGGTTGAACCTCTGTACGGGCCCGTTTCGCCATGTTCAACTCCGATTATCTGCGTTCGATTCTCCGTAATTGTGCTCGCTGCTATTTATCTACGGTTCACACGGTTTCATTCTATTTCCCGCTGTTCTTAAGCGTTTAACTACGTATGGCGTGATTCCATCGTATTTCAAATTTTACTCATGACTAGTCTGAACAGTTTACTCATGATTAGTCTGAAGAGTCTACTCACGACTAGTTTGAACGGTCTACTCACGACTAGTCTGGACAGTCTACTCACGATAAGTCTGAAGAATATACTCACGACTAGTCTGAAAAGTCCATTCACGACTAGTGTGAACAGTCTATTCACGACTAGTATGAACAGTCTAGTCACGACTAGTCAGAAAAGGCTACTCACGATTAGTCTGAACAGTCTACTCACGACTAGTCTGAACAGTCTATTCATGACTAGTCTGAACAGTCT
>CM052198.1:7247416-7260506 GCA_028455805.1 Lasioglossum figueresi | reverse complement strand
AATTTTAATAAATCATCATCGACGAACGATCGAATGGACTGAAATCGAGACGAGGATGTGATGTGACAGTGCTTGACACACCTCCTTGCTCGGAGCGTGTTGTTTCTAGGAATGGCGCCGTGGAAATGGACACCGATTTTCAATCCTCGTGGAATTGTCCACTGACTTTTCGTTTCCGTAGAAATGAGGATAGTTTCAACGTGTTTTCTCGTTATCGCGCACGACGGCGACAGTCATGCGACGTTGTTCGCATCGTTTCCGCGTTCTGTCCGGACCACCAACGCGAGGATTATCTCGGAATGGCACCGGTCGTCTTGTACGAGCACGGTATTGGTCGGTGTAGTCGGCTTTGACAACGGTAAACGGCAACCCGGGCCTGATAACACTGGTCGACACGCTATCTAACGAAACCCTTATCGGACCAGGATGCTGTTCCGATGAGGAAGATCTAGTTAGCTACTTTCCGCCACGGACTACACGGTTTCTGGATAACCGTAACATTGGGCAATTAACGAGCTGCTCGTTCCACCGCGCGAACGCGCTTCGAAGAGGCTCGACGCTTCTTTTGGGAATTTTTTTCAGGAAAACTGCTGAACTTTTTTCTTTGAGACTTGTCACACACATCTATCGGTACTTGAAGCACACCCGTCATTTTTACAAGGTATAAATAATCAAATTTACGTGAGTTATACTCGTATATCTTTTTATAGAATAGATATTCTGATTTTCAACGCTTTTTTGTACGAATTTTTGGAATTTTTTTCCGGAAAATTATCGAACCTTTTCCTTTGAGATTTTTCACACAAATTCATTAGTACTTGAAGCACGCGTGTAATTTTTACAAGGTACAAATAGTCAAAATTACGTGAGTAACATATTTTTTTATCGAGTAGATTTCTGGTTTTCTTTCAGGCAAATTGTTGAGCCTTTTCCTTTGGAATTTTTCACTCACCTTCATTGTTACTTTAAGTAAACATGTGATTTTTAAAAGTCAATATTATTACAAAAATTGGGACATTAAATAACCATTTCCAAATAATAATTTTAAAAGACATGCGCAGCTTAAGTGTTTCTCACTGGACAGGTCGCCCTATCACTTAGGTACGTTCTCTTGTAAGAGTATGGTTACATATTTTTTTATGGGTTTGATTTCTGATTTTCTTTCAGGCAAATTGTTGAACCTTTTTCTTTGGAATTTTTCAGTCGCCTTCATTGGTACTTTATGCAAACATGTGATTTTTAAAAGTCAGTATTATTACAGAAATTGGGACATTAAATAATCATTTTAAAAGACATGCGCAGCTTAAGTGTTATACACTGGACAGGTCACCCATTCACTTAGATATGTTCTCTTGTGAGAGTATGTTTACATATTTTTTTATCGAGCAGATTTCTCATTTTTTTCAGGCGAACCGTTGAATCTTTTCCTTTTGGATTTTTCACTCACCTTCATTGTTGCTTTAAGTAAACATGTGATTTTTAAGAGTCAGTATTATTACAGAAATTGGGACATTAAATAACCATTTCCATATAATAATTTTAAAATACATGCGCAGCTTAATTGTTTCTCACTGGACAGGTCGCCCTATCACTTAGGTACGTTCTCTTGTAAGAGTATGGTTACATATTTTTTTATGGGGTAGATTTCTGATTTTCTTTCAGGAAAATTGTTGAGCCTTTTCCTTTGGAATTTTTCACTCACCTTTATTGTTACTTTAAGTAAACATGTGATTTTTAAAAGTCAGTATTATTACAGAAATTGGGACATTAAATAACCATTTCCATATAATAATTTTAAGAGACATGCGCAGCTTAAGTGTTTCTCACTCGACAGGTCACCCATTCACTTAGATATGTTCTCTTGTGAGAGTATGGTTTCTGCAAATTTCTTCTAGCAAGGCTCGAAACGCAGTCTCGAGTCCGAGCCATTTAGCAGGGACGAAAAGGGACGGTCCACCCCCGCAGCCAATGGAGATTTATATTCCATTAGACCATGGTGGTTGGACCGACGGTGGCCCGATATCGTACAGCCTAAGACTTTATTTATCCACTCGACACGGCCCGTGCCCGACCATAGCTCATTACCGGTTAATTACCGGAGTAAGTCTCCCGCGGCTGACAGCGGCGAGATGCTGCGTGACTCGCGGCACTATGTTTTGCCAGTCGGCGTTAAGCATAACTGTATCCGAGCAGACCCGTGAACGATGCGAAGTATCGCACGTGGCCGCTGGAAAAATACGCCACTTCGCGAATACGACGCCATTTCTTCGCGAAAACCGACGCTCAAGGTTACTTTCCGAATCGTCAAACAAGAACACGCTCACGAAATCTTTCAACAATCTGGCAGAAATTGATCTCGGACTCGGAAAATCAAAAAATTATTACGCGACTTTATTCGAAATGTTTTTTTGAAAATTTGCTATTTTTAACGGAAAGATCCTTTTGCGAACAACACACCACACATTACATACACCATTGAACAATACAGTAGTTATCCATCCCACTTCTATCTCGATCGCGGTATAATTCTTCTTACACCGTGATCTCGATTCTCGAGAAAAACACTACGGAAGATCCTTTGGCTATTTTTAATGGATAATTACCATATTAATAACCTACATTAGTATACAGTTAGGAGCACAACTGATCACGCACACATTAAATCAGAATAACCTTTTTATGAATGAACCAAACGACTTCAATTTCTCTGTATGGCTAGAAGAATTAGTATAGTAAATGACGTCTAATGAATATGTTGAGAAAATGCATTTGGTCGGAATTGTGAAGAACAATAGTAAACATTGATTTTTACAACTTTTTTAGCTGGGCCAATAACGAAAATTTATGAGATGTGTTTGGTCAATTAGGATCGATTATATACGTTCTGAAAATTTTATTGAAATTGGTTAATGGGTTTACGAGTTATAAACGATCAAAAGTGGTAAAAAAGGCCGAAAATCTTGAAGAATTGCAATTTTTACCACTTTTGATCGTTTATAACTCGTAAACCAATTAACCAATTTCAATGAAATTTTCAGGACGTATTTAATTTATACTAATTGATCAAACACATCTTTGAAATTTTCGTTATTGGCCCAGCTAAAAAAGTTGTAAACATTAAATGCATTTTCTCAACATATTACTAACCTAATTCTTCTAGCCTCAAAGAGAAATTGAAGTCGTTTGGTCCATTCATAAAAAGGTTATTCTGATTTTTTAAACATCATTTACTAAACTAATTCTTCTAGCCATACAGAGAAATTGAAGTGGTTTGGTCCATTCAGAAAAAAGTTATTCTGATTTAAAGCATGTGCGATCAGTTATGCTGCCAACTGTAAACTATGTCATATTCGCGTTAATTGTGGCAAGATTTTTACTAATATTATTTAAAAGTCATTGAGGTGAAAGATTAATAATTAAATACGAAAACAGGAATTGCTGTAGACTTCCTGCTTTCGAGATACAGTGGTTAAAAAGGAATTGTGACTGAGAATGAAACGTCAAATTGAAATTGAAAATGAATTGATCGTCTTGGGAATTACTGTAGATTTTTTTAAGCGTTCATTATGTGTGTGCTAACGTTTGGCGAGCGAGTGTATTTGCCGGTTCCGCGTCGCCGGCTCAAATAATTAAACGATTCCGTCCGAGGTCTAACGGCCGAGACAGCGCGGAACCGCGCGCTCGTGCCGGCAATGATTGCGTTCGCATAATCGCCGACACGGAATCCGACGGCGCGCGCTAAATGTCGCTGGAACCTAGTTGAACCCTTAGAACGCGGACCGTTTCGATTGTTATTTGAAATACAGAAATTATTTCTTCTGACAACCATAATTATATTAAGCATCTTCGTCAGAACAAGCAGGTTCTGTTTTATCAAGATGCACTTTGTATAAAAAACTGAAAAAAAATTGAGAACAATAGTCTCAACAATATCTCGATAGTAAATTCTTATGAAATTGATATCTCTACGACTTCTATGAAAAATATAAATTCTTATGAATTTTTTGAAACTCTCCATTTTTTAGACACGTTTGTGCAATCGAAAAATCTGTAATAATACACATGAAGAATCAAAATACGGCTCAGCTGCCATAATTCTGTGACCGTGGTGCAATTTCAATATAAAACCAGCAATTTTAACCCTTTGCACTCGGAGCTATTTTAACTCGAAAATCAAACGTCTCTTCTGACCTAGAATATTTCCATTCGCCATGATTTTTTAAATTTGGTAGATGTGGAATTGATATAATACCTCACGCAATACTTAAGGGAGTAGACTAAATGATTTGTGTGGACACGATACACCGATAGAATCATGTACGTACACGAGAATTGCAAGGGTCCAGTATTAACAAAATTGCGTATCGCTTATGCATATTGGGGACCTCTCCATAGTCGCAATCGCTAGATAAAAGATGAATCTAGCGCGCTTACTATCCCAGAAAGCCTAATTTTGCGTTTTTCAGGCGATATTCGCATTATTCGACAGAATTTAGCGGAGCCGCGAGAAGTAATGCTGGCGCGACACTGCTGCATTTTCATTTGTTCCAGCATTTCTTCTCGCGGCTCCGCTAAATTCTGTCGAATAATGCGAATATCGCCTAAAAAACGGAAAATTAGGCTTTCTGGGATAGTAAGCGCGCTAGATTCATCTTTTATCTAGCGATTGCGACTATGGAGAGGTCCCCAATATGCATAAGCGAGACGCAATTTTGTTAATACTGGATCTTGCAATTTTCGTGTAGGTACATGCGTCTAGCGGTGTGTGGTGTCCACACAAATCATTTGAATCTTTAGTAATCGATTAAACACCGCCATACCTAATAGTGTAATCAATATTCTAAATAATAGTACAGCAAGTTTTAATTGCGCCTCAGAGGCGCCAATCGAGTGCTAAGTGGTAAGTTCAGGAATTTTTTAAAAATCGATGTTGCAGTTGAAAATTCGGAAAAAATTCACAGTCCCGTCTGCCATTAAGTAGAACGTTCGAATGGGGCGTATCGAATGTTACGAAAGAAGATCGATTTACATTTATCCAACAGTGAAAGTATCGCGGGTGTGGTGGCTAGTGGTACGGGGAAAAATTAGGGATAGGATATTTAACCGAGTGAATTTCGATGAAATTTAACCGCGGATTATTGCATTTCCGTTTGGTCGGAGTGCATAAAGGTTCGCGAGGGTCTCCGGCAAATCCTGCGTTTAAAGTGTCCCGAGAAGCGTGGGTGATCCGCATCGTTCCCGATCGTAATATTAGCCAGCGAAGCATTTCCGCGCGCGGACTTATCGCGCTCGACCGGCTCGTAAACTCGCGGATATTCGCGCCGGTATGGCACCGGGGCGCATTCTTTTAATTACACGACCGATAGCAGCCCCGGAGACAGCTTAGCGACCTCTCGCGAGAACGTCCAGGCGACGTCCGATCCGCGTCGAAAATAGTCGACAAAGTCCTCGATAGATGCGAGATAAAGTTTGTTAAGTTGTTCCCCGAGCCTGTGAAATAGCACTCCGGCGAAGTTCCTAGCAGGAAGTACGCTAGCTATGAAATTAACTGGACTTATGGCTAGCTAATCCTAGTTCCTTCGATCGGGAAGACGGAAATATTGACATTGCTCGCAGGGACATCGTAAACACTATAACTACAATCACCTCTGGCTCGAAGAAAATTCGTCTTTAGTCGTTCATTATGTTGTCGTGTTTATTACTGTGTGTCTACTAGTGTCCATCATATTTTTTGTTTGCAAACGTTCATTATATTGCGTGTTCAACTGTGTTCAGATATGCTAGTGCTCATTGTATCGTGCGTTTACTAGTGTTCATTATATTATGTGTATATAGTTAGTTTCATTATATTGTGTGTTTACTAGCATTCATTATTTTATGTATATAAT
Source organism: Lasioglossum figueresi (assembly GCA_028455805.1). Taxonomy (NCBI): domain Eukaryota; kingdom Metazoa; phylum Arthropoda; class Insecta; order Hymenoptera; family Halictidae; genus Lasioglossum; species Lasioglossum figueresi. The sequence goes on along the minus strand of CM052198.1, from coordinate 7,254,618 downwards.
AATTTTCATTCGATTGTATGTTTACTAGTATTCATTATATTATGTATATTGTTAGTTTCATTATATTGTGTGTTTACTAGTATTCATTATTTTATGTATATAATAATTTTCATTATATTGTGTGTTTACTAGTATTCATTATATTATGTATATAGTAATTTTCATTATATTGTGTGTTTACTAGTGTTCATTATATTATGTATATAGTAATTATCATTATATTGTGTGTTTCCAAGGGTCCATTATATTGTGTGTTTGTACTCTTTATTAGCGTTCATTGTATTGTGTTTTTACAAATGTCCATTATATTGTGTGTCTACTAGTATTCATTGTATTGTCTATTTATTAGTATCCATTTTATTATGTATATAGTAATTTTCATTATAGTGTGTGTTTATTAGTGTTCATTATATGATGTAGATAGTAATTTTTATTATATTGTGTGTTTACTAGTATTCATTATATTATGTATATAGTAATTTTTATTATATTCTGTGTTTACGACTGTTCATTATATTATGTATATGTATAGTAATTTTCATTATTATTGTGTGTTTCCAAGGGTCCATTATATTGTGTGTTTGTACTCTTTATTAGCGTTCATTGTATTGTGTTTTTACAAATGTCCATTATATTGTGTCTACTAGTATTCATTGTATTGTCTGTTTATTAGTATCCATTTTATTATGTATATAGTAATTTTCATTATAGTGTGTGTTTATTAGTGTTCATTATATTATGTATATAGTAATTTTTATTATATTCTGTGTTTACTACTGTTCATTATATTATGTGTATGTATAGTAATTTTCATTATTATTGTGTGTTTCCGAGGGTCCATTATATTGTGTGTTTGTACTGTTTATTAGCGTTCGTTATATTGTGTTTTTACAAATGTCCATTATATTGTATGTCTTCTAGTATTCATTATATTGTCTGGTTACTAGTATCCATTTTATTATGTACAATACAACGCAACAGTATTTCTAAATAATTGAGATATGTTCACTGTCTTGTATTTGATATAATAATTGTGATATTAAAATCCGCAGTCTAAATGCGCACTCTGCCTTTTTCCGTCAATGCAAACATTTTTCACATTGGTAATTATAAATTACAACGCTAATCACTTGAGTTGTTGGGTCGAATAATTTTTATATATCATTTAATAGTATCGCCGCAGAATTTAGAATGAAAACAGCGTATCTTGGTTGATCGATAAGATTGTCAGCGGAGCCGATTGCCGATCAATTAAGGAAATCGCAGAAAGACGACGAGTCTCTCGTCTCGCTATAGTTCGCTCGCGGGCTCTCCGCGTATTTATGGTCTCTGTCCACGGTCCCGGCTATAACCGTCAGTTTGTTTGTTATAAAACAGGCCGCTGGCTTTCGCACATTGTCCGCCGCGAGATAATCGACCGGGCCCCGTCTCCGCCGCCCTGTTATTAATGCGTAATTGAATGTTGCGATTCATTACCCGGACGTTATATTTCAAGTCCGCTGACTCGCGAGAGCAAACGTGATTCTCTCGTGCGAGAGTTCGTTAGGCGAGTCATTTTGTTCTGTTTCTTGTCCATCGATTCACGCTTGTGTCGCACGGTACGTTTTCCTCGTCCGGATTATTTGTTTAATTTATACCATTCGATCTAATCGAGTCTGTTTTTCCTTAGCAGAGAAAAGATTAGTTTAAACATTTATTGTCACGTTGATTGTATCGTCTGTCGCGTATAGTAAATATATATAGAATACAGTATAATGGAATAGAAAATTAATGTTTATTGTGACATATTCCAATGAACCAAATTTTATTAAGGAGTTTGCTTCGAAACTGAATATTGGTACACCGGTTTTTTTTTAAATTAAAATTATTGAAAGAATCAAATCTATTTTTCATAATTTAACATTTATTGTCGCGTTGATTGCCTCGTCTGTCTCGTATAGTAAATATATGTAGAATACAGTAAAGAATAGAAAATTAATGTTTATTGTGACATTTTCCAATTAACCAAATTTAATTAAGGGTTTTGTTTCGAAACAGAATATTGTTACACCATTGTTTTTGAAATTAAAATGATTAAAAGGATCAATTCATTTCTCAGTCAATTCCATTTTTCATAATTTAACATTTATTGTCGCGTTGATTGCTTCGTCTGTCACGTATAATAAATATATGTAGAATACAGTAAAGAATAGAAAATTAATTTTGATTGTGACATATTCTAATGAACCAAATTTTATTAAGGATTTTGTTTCGAAACAGTATATTGTTACACCATTTTTTTTAAATTAAAATGATTAAAAGGATGAATTCATTTCTCAGTCAATTCCATTTTTCATAATTTAACATTTATTGTCGCGTTGATTGCTTCGTCTTTCACGTATAATAAATATATGTAGAATACAGTATAATAGAATAGAAAATCAATTTTTATTGTGACATATTCCAATGAACCAAATTTTATTAAGGATTTTGTTTCGAAACAGAATATTGTTACACCATTGTTTTTCAAATTAAAATTATTAGAAGGATGACCATTTTTCATAATTTAACATTTATTGTCGCGTTGATTGCTTCGTCTGTCACGTATAATAAATATATGTAGAATACAGTATGATAGAATAGACAATTAATTTTTATTATGACATACTCTAATGAACCAAATTTAATTCAGAATTTTGTTTCGAAACAGAATATTGTTACACCATTGTTTTTCAAATTAAAATTATTTAAAGGATGAGTTCATTTCCTCAGTCAATTCTATTTTTCATAATTGTTCATTAGGATTCGAAAGATGCAGAAAAATTAGCCCAGCATGCCCGAGAATTTCTGAATATATTTTCTCCACAAGACTAGATCAAAATCTTCGTACCCAAATCGCGTGTTTTTCAAGAATTTCGATCTCCACAAATTGGCAAACTCTGGAGCAATTTCGCAATAGGCCTCGAACGAGTCGACCTTTCCGCTCCTGTAGATTCTTCAGAATTTAAGGAGAGCAGCGTCGCATCAAGTAGAACGGGGATCCAAGGTTGCCTTCTATCGGTATAACGAGTAATAACCTGCGATGAGATGTAGAACGTTTTTTGTTCTCGAATCAATTTCTTTCCGCCCGAAGAGAGGTATTAGCGTAGAACTCATTTTCTCCGGAATAATGAGCTTGACTTCGGATCGACTGGAGCTTCGAATAATCGACCGTTTCCTCAATCTGTTCGACTTAAGTCCTTGAAAAATCGCTTCCAAACACTCCAGAACGTCTGATCGGTAGACCACGGATTTTTGTGCAAGATTGTATCGATCGCGAGGTACAGTCGCAGACGGACACTTATGCGATTGAATGTCCTGGTGAGAAAATTTTAATTATAATAAAACGAAATTTGTATTAGTATTCAGCACATCGAAACGAGTAGAATGACGTAGATATCGAAAGCTTGGAGAGGCAATTGTAAAGTTCAGCCGTGTTTTTAATGTTCTTGAGACGTCCATATTATTTTCCCATTGAAATCGCGATGGTTAACTTATTTTCCGAGGCGAATAGTTAAAGGAGAAGGGTCGAGTGTCGAATCGTTATTAAAATCGCGAGGGAACACGGCGGATACAGGCGGATCGTGGTGCAAGGGGACAAAGGAGCCTGGTAATCGTAGTCTTGCTCGTCGCCAAGCGTTGTCGCCGTTATCTTCGCCAGCACCGATCGTTTCTCACCGCCTAAGTACATTCATTGGCGTAAGGAGCCTGGCCTGTAATCTCGGATGTTAATCGGGCAACATCGGCTTGTATTACGGTACAAAGTAATGTCGTAATATAGCACGAGCCCGCCGCGGTGAATTAGTTTGGACGTTCGAGGAAAATCCGAGCCGGCTGCGCCTCGCCGAGATCGTTCATTAAACGCTGTCCATTCGGATTAATCATCCTCGAACCGTTCCTTCAAACAGCTCCAGTACCCTGTCCGTTCCGCATTCAGCTATGCCCGCACTCAACCAACATTTTTCTTACATTTTAAATATTTTTATGGGAATTTTTATTAAATTTAATTCAATAAATCTCTACACTCCTTATTTTCTGGAAACAGACGAAGATCCTTGATCCAGTATCCATTGATGGATTTCCAAGGGAATTTTTATGAAAATTAATTTAATAAATCTCTGGTTTAATTTTCCTGTCAACAGATGAAGATCCTTCATCCAAAATTCATCGATGGTTTTCCATGGGAATTTCAGAAGAATTCACCTATGTTTATGGGAATTTTTATTCAATCGAATTGAATTGAATTGAATTGAATTTTTTTTCTGGCAACAAATAAGGATTCTTGATCCAGTATCCATTGATGGATTTCCATGGGAATTTTTATGAAATTTAATTCAGTAAATCTCTGGTCTAATTTTCCTGGCAACAGATGAAGATCCTTGATCCAAAAATCATCGATGAATTTCCATGGAAATTTCAGAAGAATACACGTATTTTTATGGGAATTCTTATTAAATTGAATTGAATAAATCTCTACACTCCTTTTTTCTGGCAACAGATGAAGATCCTTGATCCAGTAACCATTGATGGATTTCCAGGGGAATTTCAGAAGGATTCATCTATTTTTATGGAAATTTTTATTAAATTTAATTCAATTGGATAAATCTCTGTTCTACTTTTTTCTGGCTACAGATGAAGATCCTTGATCCAGTATCCATTGATGGATTTTCATGGGAATTTTTATGAAAATTAATTTAATAAATATCTGGTCTCCTTTTCCTGGCATCACATGAAGATGCTTGATCCAAAAATCATCGATGGTTTTCCATGGTAACTTCAGAAGAATTCACCTACTTTTATGGGAATTTTTATTAAATTGAATTGAATAAATGTCTGGTCTCCTTTTTTTCTGGCAACAGATGAAGATCCTTGATCCAGTATCCATTGATGGATTTCCATGGGAATTTTTATGAAATTTAATTCAATAAATCTCTGCTCTCCTTTTCCTGGCATCATATGAAGATCCTTCATCCAAAAATCATCCATGAATTTCCATGTAAATTTCAGAAGAATTCACCTATTTTTATGGGAATTTTTATTAAATGGAATTGAATAAATGTCTGCACTCCTTTTTTCTGGCAACAGATGAAGATCCTTGATCCAGTAACCATTGATGGATTTCCATGGGAATTTCAGAAGAATTTTCCTATTTTTATGGGAATTTTTATTAAATTGAATTGAATAAATCTCTATTCTCCTTTCCCTGGCAACAGATGAAGATCCTTGATCCCAAAATCATCGATGGATTTGCATGTTAATTTCGGGAGAATTCACCTATTTTTATGGGAATTTTTATTAAATTTAATTGAATAAATCTCTATTCTCCTTTTCCTGGCAACAGATGAAGATCCTTGATCCCAAAATCATCGATGGATTTCCATGTTAATTTCGGGAGAATTCACCTATTTTTATGGGAATTTTTATTAATTTTAAATGAATAAATCTCTGTTCTCCTTTTTTCTGGCAACAGATGAAGATTCTTGATCCAATAATCGATTCCACGAGATTTTCATGAAACTGGTCGATCGTTCGACGCGACCGGTGGACAAAGGATCGAGGCGGTTCGAGGACTAATTGATCCGGAAGCGCGGCGCGTACGCGTCGGAGCCGATAAATTCAATTAAGCAATTATTTAACACTTAATTACCAGACCGAGCTGTTATTATCTCCGGCTCGAAACGAAACGAATCGGCGTCACGGGTTTTTTCTTCCATTGCTGGACTCTCGGGGCCTTGTAATTGCAAACCAGCGAATTCGCGATCCGCTTCCTTCCCGCCGATTCAATTACCGGTGACGTTAACTTCTTATCGTGAGCGTCGAGTTTCTTGAGTGCTCCGGCCATTTTTCAAGAGAACCATATACGTTACGGTATTGCCGGGTCGTTATTAGAAGAGGAATTGGATTCTCTCTGGAATTTATCGTTATGCTTTCCACACGAGGAATTGTAATTTTTGGTCTCGCTCGATGTCCGAGAACTGACTGTTGCGATAGTTGACGATGATCTACCGGTCCACTAATCGACAATTCTAATTCTTCTACTGTTTCAGCAATTACTAACAATCTACAATTCCATTGATCCACTAATCCACAATTCTTACAATCGTAATCGCGAATCTACAAATCAGAGTTGTGCAGAATTACAATTAAATTACTCCAGGAATTATAATTACAAAGTGATTGAATTACATCGTAATTCGATCATACTGTAATTTATAATTCAGATCCTCATTCAATTAAATTACAATGTAATTCGTAATTGGAGTACATTTATAAAATACTTTATAATTATATTACATTAATAACGAATTGCGAGGACGAGGAATAGAAAATACGCCGCATAGACAGCAAACAGGTATATGAAAAAATACATATACTTGTGTATAAAACTATAATTTGTAAAATAATTAGTAATTGAATTAATTGCAAGGTTTGAGTTATGTAATCCAGTTACGACGTAGTGAATTACTATATAATTGAAATACAATGTAATTGAATTACAACTCTGTACAAAATATGTAATTAATTTCCTTCAGACTAAAATAAAATTCGAGTTTGTTATAGTTGAAATTTACCCATTAGAGAATGTAATATATAATTTAGATATAATTCTTCGTAATTCTAAATGGTGTCGAACGACAACGATATTGTGCGAGGAGTTAACCCATTGCACTCCAAATTGTTTTTCAATTTTGTTGCCATCAGCTCCCTACCATTTTAAGTATTTCATTTGAAATTAACTTCAAAAGACAGTTCCTCGACTGCTACTTATTTCAAACAACGTTGTTTGCTCAAACTTTGTTGTTATTTATATTTATGGAACTTATATTTTTTTTTTATTTATTTATTTATTACAGGTCGCATCAACAAGGTCATTAGCGACCACGAAGATTATATCGTAGACAAGATTACAATATTAAGACATTAAATTTACAAACATAAATAGGTGCAATGGGGGGAGAACATATTTGTAGTAGTAGTATTATTTTTATACAAGATTACAGAGTATGAAAAATTTTTGTGGATTTTAGAAATTTTAACACTTGTACTATGTTGTAACTAGAGTTGAAACATTTATTTAAGTTGTTAGGAATAGCCAAGCGTCTTCTCTGGAGGGAGAAAAGAGGGCATCGCAAGATGAGGTGTTCAACTGAAAGCTGTGTATTGCATCGTGTACACATAGGGGG
>CM052198.1:7235157-7247316 GCA_028455805.1 Lasioglossum figueresi | reverse complement strand
AGGAGAAAGTTATTTGAAATGGTCTTGGGATTCGCCTCGTTCAAGGACGTACATTTTTGAGACAATCTGCGTTCCAGAACTCTGAAAGGTCTTGAAAATAGTGCGACCGTGCTTCGACATCAACGACTAGACTCGGTAGATAATGTGTTAAAGAGACTGTGGAAGAAACATGTTTTTCGATAATGAAAGAACAAGGATTCCTCCTTAATGTCTTCGCAACGTTCAAACGAAGGAACGAGCACCGTTCCGGGTCGGCCAAGGCGATTTTCCACGGAGGACACGAGGAAATCGTTAAGAGGCGATTCGCGTGCGAATCTGGATGGAGGAGAGGACTCTCTTCGACTGGGAGCAGGTGTGCGTTCGTGAGTCACGTTTATCAAGGGACACGGCTGCTCTCACGGGCATCCTTGATCGCGTCATACACCGAGCCCGGAGAAAAAGCAATTTCCGCGGTGCCGTTAAGCGCGCGCGATTCCCTTAGCCCCGACTCGAATCTCTCTCCCTCTCACTTTCTCCAGTCCTCTTCTATCTTCCACTATTTCTCTCCGTCTCCCTCCATATCCCCCTCTTTCCGTATCTCGGTCTTCGTCCATAGGCAGACAAAGGGCGATGCGATGCGGGAGCAGCCGTGGCTCGCGGATGCATATATCGTCCCGCAATTAAGCCGATTCAGAAAGAAACAACGCGCCGCCATTTCCGCGTTTCCAACAGGTTCGAAACTCCGCAACCTTCTACTTACTCGCAGATTCGTCACTGGCCGGAAGTGGAGTCTCCTCGGAAACTATCCGTCGTAACGCTTCTTAAAATAACGGAATTCGCTATAAAACCGACAGTTTTTTTTTAAGTGAAACTTCTTTGCTGAGGGTAACAATTTTCTGATGTTACGGAAGTCGATGTTACGGAACTCGGCGTTACGGAAGTAGAAAGCGAAGCGCGAAAATTTAAACTGAAAATGAACGGGGAAAACTAAATTTTTTGTAAATGGCAACATTGTCTTGACAACATATCTCAAGGTCATGAAGCAAATAATTATTTCCTAACGATTGACACTGTAAAATAAATAAATCTGCAGTCTGGTGAACGCGATCTTCTCAGTTCGGATAATCGAGGTTCCCTTGAAGTGCGATTTGAACAAATAAATATGATGCAAACGGTACCGTGTTGGGGCTCGTTTTAATCAGGAAAATGTCACAAATGTGTTAGTCAGAGTTCCACAAAGAAATAATGAAAATTACAATGAAACAATTAATTTTTATATGAAAGCCCGGAACGGCGAATATCGGTCGAGAATTGATGCTTTTAGATATTACAGTGCCCCGTCGCTCTGGGAATGGGTCTGTGCGAGATTCCACTGCGACACGTAGCAAAGTGGCAAAGAATTCCGCGTCGAGCCGCGAAAGAACAGTGAACCGTTTCGCAAACGCGGTTGCAGCGTTCGAGGATCGGTGAAACCAGACATCGTGTGTTTCTTAAGCCGATTTCCGCGGACACGGGCGGCGGAACGCTCTTGTTCGCAAATAAATTGTCCGTGGAGCGATTAAATGAATAATTCATTCGTGAATTTCATCGGTTACGAGCGGTTGTTGTATATAGCGAAGGAGGGGAAGCAGAAGGGAGGGGAAGGCTCTCTCGTTAGAAAACACTGGCGAACAGATGGAAAGCCTCGCGTTATTTCACGTCATTTCGCCATCGTGTATCATTTACCGGCACGGACCCGACACGCTAGGAGACGTGCTAATGCGAAATACGACGGGCACACGCGACTTTGTGTCCGTCGCGGTTTTTGCGGTCGCAAGAAAGCGACCGTTGCGTGGCTAATGCTCTGCTGGTCGGTGTCCGCGAAATATCAGGGATCCTCTCTCTCTTTTTCTGACCCTTTCGCTCCTTCTCTTCGCAAGCTGGAGCTCACTATGCTCGGAATTTCGTCGAGATGCCGAAACCCTCTTCTTTCACGTCGCCCCGTCGTTTTACTAATTTGTTTGCATCTTCTAAAAATTTTCAGAAAATGCTGGAACATCAAAATTCCGACGGAATTTCCATTGTTGAGAGCTAAGGGTTTACACTAACCGTATTCGCTATTAAATATATGTCGGATATAGATACTTTTATAACAATCACAAGACTCGACTTATTTACATTTTTCACGATTTTTATAACGATACGTGATTAAATAAAGAAAAGAGGAATTTCGTCGAGATGCCGAAACCCTCTTCTTTCACGTCGCTCCAACATTTTACTAATTTGTTTGCATCTTCTAATAATTTTCAGAAAGTGCTGGAACATCAAAATTCCGACGGAATTTCCAAAGTTGAGAGCTAAGGGTTTACACTAACCGTATTCGCTATTAAATATGTCGGATATAGATTCTTTTATAACAATCACAAGACTCAACTTATTTAGATTTTTCACGATTTTTCTACCGATACGAGATTAAATAAAGAAATTTATTGAATAATTTTTTATGGGGGGCTCACTATGCTCGGAATTTTGTCGAGATGCCGAAACTCTCTTCTTTCATGTCGCACCAACGTTTTACTAATTTGTTTGCATCTTCTAAAAATTTTCAGAAAATGCTGGAACATCAAATCTTCAACAGAATTTCCAAAGTTGAGAGCTAAATGCTTACACTAATCGTATTGGCTATACAATATGTCTGATATAGATTCTTTTATAACAATTATAAGACTCAACTTATTTAGACTTTTCACAATTTTTCTAACGATACATGATTAAATAAAGAAAAAAGGAATTTCGGATTCTTTTATAAAAATTACAAGACTCAACATATTTAGATTTTTCACGATTCTTCTAACGATGCGTGATTAAATAAAGAAATTTATTGAATAATTTTTTATGGGGAGCTCACTATGCTCGGAATTTCGTCGAGATGCCGAAACTCTCTTCTTTCATATCGCTCCAACGTTTTAATAATTTGTTTGCATCTTCTAAAAATTTTCATAAAATGCTGGAACATGAAATCTTCGACGGAGTTTCCAAAGTTGAGAGCTAAGTGCATACACTAACCGTATCGGCTACGAAATGTATCAGAAATACATTGTTTTATAAAAATTACAATACTGAACTTATCTAGATTTTTCACAATTTTTCTAATACGTGATTAAATAAAGAAATTTAAAAGCAATTTCGTCGAGATGACGAAACTCTCTTCTTTCATATCGCTCCAACGTTTCACTGATTGATTTCTTTGCATCTTCTAAAAATTTTCAGAAAATGCTGGAACATCAAATCTTCTACAGAATTTCCAAAGTTGTGAGATAAGAGTTTACACTAATCGTATCGGCTATAAAATATGTCGGATATAGATTCTTTTATAAAAATTACAAGACTGAACTTACTTAGACTTTTCACAATTTTTATAATAATACTAGAATAATTTCTGATGGGCAGGCATATCATTATGATTTCAATAATTGAAAAATAAAAAATGTGAAACCGATCATTGGTCAAATAAAAAAATACAATATTTTTACAATACAGAATTTATAAATCCAGAATATATTTTTAAAATACAGTATTTTTGGACTGGTTAAAATTATTTAAGAACGCATGCAAGTACCGTTTGTTGCAATTATTATAAAAACTGTTGGTGCACATTAGTGCAGTCGGTTGGTTGGAGAAACGTTTTTCCAGAAACGGGAACGAAACGTTGCCACCGAGGTTTCCGTTCTAATCAGACCGTGGTTCTATTGCGTCCGGCGTCGACGGCTTTCCATCTACATTGTTCAAGATTTCGAACTTCGCCGAAACACACCTGAGAATCGTGATACAGCGATGATTCGTTCTTCCTTTCGTCTTCGTTTTAATTGCAACGACTTCCGCGGTAGCGTCACGGTTCTATTTTCTCGCCGTAGACTGTTGTCCAATTAAATTTAGGCAGCGCGTTGTTTAATTCGACGATGCTATCTATCTTCGTTATTCTTTATGGAGGCAGCTATGTGTGTCGGGGAACGTTGAAAAAACATTTTATACAACACAGTTATCTCATTCGGATACAGCGTGCTCGCTTCTTGGCTGTCTGATGAATGACGGTCTTGATGAGAAGTTGTTGGAGGACTTGGAATTTAGGATTCTGTTGGCACGCGAATAGTAGAATGTATAGCACAATGAATAGTAAAATGAATAGTGCAGTGAATAGTAAAATGAATACTACAATGAATAGTAAAATTAATAGTGCAGTGAATAGTAAAATGAATACTACAATGAATAGTAAAATGAATAGTGCAGTGAATAGTAAAATGAATACTACAATGAATAGTAAAATGAATAGTGCAGTTAATAGCGCAATGAATACTACAATGAATAGTAAAATTAATAGTGCAGTGAATAGCGCAATGAATACTACAATGAATAGTAAAATGAATAGTGCAGTGAATAGCGCAATGAATACTACAATGAATAGTAAAATGAATAGTGCAGTTAATAGCGCAATGAATACTACAATGAATAGTAAAATTAATAGTGCAGTGAATAGCGCAATGAATACTACAATGAATAGTAAAATTAATAGTGCAGTGAATAGCGCAATGAATACTACAATGAATAGTAAAATGAATAGTGAAGTTAATAGCGCAATGAATACTACAATGAATAGTAAAATTAATAGTGCAGTGAATAGTAAAATGAATACTACAATGAATAGTAAAATTAATAGTGCAGTGAATAGTAAAATGAATACTACAATGAATAGTAAAATGAATAGTGCAGTGAATAGTAAAATGAATACTACAATGAATAGTAAAATGAATAGTGCAGTTAATAGCGCAATGAATACTACAATGAATAGTAAAATGAATAGTGCAGTTAATAGCGCAATGAATACTACAATGAATAGTAAAATTAATAGTGCAGTGAATAGTAAAATGAATACTACAATGAATAGTAAAATTAATAGTGTAGTGAATAGCACAATGAATACTACAATGAATAGTAAAATGAATAGTGGAGTTAATAGCGCAATGAATACTACAATGAATAGTAAAATGAATAGTGCAGTGAATAGGACGGTGAATATTACATTGAATAGTACAACGAACTGTACAGTGGATAGTATAATGGAGAGTGCAATGAACAGTACAACGAATACTACAATAAATAGTATACTTCACTTAATAGTGTAGTGTATTAGTAATACGTTGAATAATACAATCAGTAGTATAAGGAACAGTGCAATAAGTAGTACATTGTTTTTCGGATTCTCTTAGTTGTTTAATGGCATTACAATCCCCCACTGTAAATATAAAGACCAATCCACACATATTTGAAATCAAAAGGAAATATAATCTCTTCATTAAAAATAAACAAAACAACTATGTTAAATCAGTATGGGTTCCATCTCACTCTGGTGTTCAGGGTAATGAGGAGGCGGATAAGGCAGCCAAATTGGCTACTTCCTCGTCTTCCTTGGATTTTCCGAAGGTTCCTTTTACAGATATATATGAAAAATACAAGAAACAGGCCAAAGAGAATTCTGTGGAAATTATCAGGAGGCAAGGTTTATTTAAGGGCAAAAATTATTTCCAATATTTTTTCCGAGAAAGTTCCAAACCCTGGTTCTCCCATAAAGGGTCGAAGAGAGGTTTCCTTACCACGACTAATAGAATGCGGGCGGATCGCTACCATTTGGCTGCTTCATTGGCACGATTTAATATAATCTCCGACGGCAAGTGTAGTTGTAACCAAAGCGATGAAACTTTAAACCACGTTATCTGGCAGTGCGAAAAGTATAACATTCAGAGGCACAAATTATTGGATTCCCTATATAAAATGGGTTTCCAACTACCTCTAAATGTTGACATGCTCATAGCAAAACCTAATATTAAGGCTTGTATTTGTATTCACAATTTTTTCACAGATTGTAAACTATTTATATAAATCTTGTACTATTGTAACATCAACTTGCAACTTTGTAAAACTAAATTGTAAAGCGAAATGGACCCAACTAAGGGCCTAAAGAGCTTCAATAAAAAAAAAAAAAAAAAAGTAGTACATTGAATAGCTCAATGAGTGGTACAATATGTAGCACCTTGAATGGTGTCATGAGTAGTGCAATAGGTATTGCAGTGAGTAGTAGAGTAAATAGTACAATGAACAGTATGAGTGGTGTGGCGAGTACTGCACCGAATAGCACAATGTATGATACAATACGTAGCACCACGAATAGTGTCATGAGTAGGGCAATAGTTATTGTAATGACTAGTACAAGAAATAGTACAATGAGTAGTAAAATAAGTAGAACTGATGCCATGAACAGTACCTTGAGTAGTGTATGCAATAGTACAATCAGTAGTGCAATGAGTGGCACCACGAGTAGTACATTGAATAGCACAACGAGCAGTACAATATCTGTATATACAACGAAGTGAATAATGCCATGAGTAGTATAGCGAACAATACAAAAAATAATTTATTACATTAAAAAATAAATCTCGGTGCCACTCAAGATCGTCGCCAATCAATAATCCTTGCAAAAACAACTCCCACAGAAAATCGTCTCCAAAAAAGCTAATTTGAAAGCAGCCGGCGTTGACCAAGCTTAAAATAATCAGCGAACACTGCAAAAAATACGTCGAGCATTCGAAAACCTCTGAGTACTCTCGGTGCCACTCAAGATCGTCGTCAATCAATAATCCTGGCAAAAACAACTCCCACAGAAAATCGTCTCCGAAAAAGCTAATTTGAAAGCAGCCGGCGTTGACCAAGGTTAAAATAATCAAGCCCCCGCTGGTGCCCGGTGTGCCGAGTGTGTTCGCCGAGTTTTCGAGTTAATTCCATCCGAAAAGTAAAGGATTCCATTTCCTTTGTGAGGAGCCGCCGGTGTGTACTTAGGGGGTTGCAGGGGTTGCGGGGGTGGAGAGATAGGGGCAGAGAGGGGGTCGGTTTTCCGGGTATCACCAATGTGTCGACTATCGGGGCCCGCACATATCGCGGGGGTGGAAAAGGGTGCAAGAACCGGGGTCGCGGGGGTGCAGAAAGCTTTTTAATTAAACGTGGCTCGGCCCGGTCCGGCTCTCTTTCTCCCGTCGCCAACCCCCACACCCCCGTTCGCCGCTCCCGTCCCGGTTTCGAGCTGCCTGCCGGTCTGCGAGTTCAAAGTCGAGGCTCGGCAAGTCAATATCAAATACCTCCGAGCTAGACGGAGTGGCTGTGCGCGCAGTAAGCACAGTAAGCAGAGACAGCCACCCCCGATACGATCTAACTATACCGAATCTCTCGACGAGAGGTTCCTCCTCTATCTCTTTACATCTTTCCTTCTTTCTTCCTCTGGCTGAGGATATTTCCGTTTGACAGTGATAGTGTTCTCTTCCTCTTTCTTCATCTTTTGGATCTATCATATCTTCGACTGCTTCGCTGGGCAGTGATTCCCTTTCTTCTTTCAACTTTTATTAGAAAATTTCATGAATGCAGTGAATCATTGGACAATATGGTGGCAGAAATAATAAACTGTACCTTGTCTGACCAACAGTATTGCTACACTTTTGGGTGATCCGCGAGATGAATTTACAAACAGGTAAATTTGATTTGTAAAACGATTAATTTGGAGTGCAAAACCTGTATCGACGCTTCAGAGGAGAGGAGATCGCGGCGTCCGGCGAGCCGGCATATAAATCGAGGCTAGGGGCCCTTTCGTGTCGCTATTTCAGCGACCTCGTGCCGACCCTATCGAAGAAGGGCACCGGTGATAATGGTTACGAGCGCGGAACACGATTCCCCCTTTCGCCGAGACTTCTTCTTGTTCTTGTGATTCCGTCGAGCGTTGAGAACGGTCGGAAAGGGAGAGCTGATTCGGGGGGTGGACAAACACTGTAATCTTCAGTCCAGCCGCGCTCAATATATTAGATTAATACATTGAATGTTTCAAATGGAAAGCGATTATTAGAACGAACTACATTTTCGTTGCTTTTCACGAGTTACCGAAAAATGGAATCATTCCGCCAAACTCGATTGAGAGAGAAAAAGAACATCCGAAATTGATTTGTAATCTTCAGTCCAGCTACACTCAATATATTCAATTAATATATTGAATATTGAAAATGAAAAAAGATTATTAAAAGCACGTCATCGAAAAATGGGATTGTTTCGTCAAAATCTATTGGAAGAGAAAAGAACGTGAGAGGGTGGTTGAAAATCTCGATCATGAATATCTGAAATTGATCTGTAATTTTCAGACCAGCCACATTCAATATATTGAATATTGGAAATGGTAAGCGATTATTAAAAGAATGAACCACGTTTTCTTGCTTTGCACGAGTGATCGAAAAATGGGATCAGTCCGCCAAAATCTATGTATTCGAATTGAAAAAGAACGTGAGAGGAAGGTTGAAAATCTCGATCATGAATATCTAAAATTGATCTGTAATTTTCAGACCAGCCACACTCAATATGTTGAATTAATATATTGAATATTGAAAATGGAAAGAGCGATTATTAAACGAATGAACCACGTTTTCTTGCTTTCACGCGTGATCGAAAAATGGGATCATTCGGCCAAAATCGATTGCAAGAGAAAAAGAGCGTGAAAGGGGGGTTGAAAATCTCGATCATGAACATCTGAAATTGATCTGTAATCTTCAGACCAGCCACACTCAATATATTGAATGTTTAAAATGGATAGCGATTATTAGAAGAACGAACTACATTTTCGTTGCTTTTCACGAGTTACCGAAAAATGGAATCATTCCGCCAAACTCGATTGCGAGAGAAAAAGAACATCTGAAATTGTTTTGTAATCTTCAGTCCAGCTACACTCAATATATTTGATTAATATATTGAATATTGAAAATGGAAAAAGATTATTAAAAGCACGTAATCGAAAAATGGGATTGTTTCGTCAAAATCTATTGGAAGAGAAAAGAACGTGAGAGGGTGGTTGAAAATCTCGATCATGAACATCTGAAATTGATCTGTAATTTTCAGACCAGCCACACTCGATATATTGAATTAATATATTGAATATTGAAAATGATAAGCGGTTATTAGAAGAACGTACTATGTTTTCTTGCTTTGCACGAGTGATCGAAAAATGGGATCATTCCGCCAAAATCTATGTGTTCGAATAGAAAAAGAACGTGAGAAGGAAGTTGAAAATCTCGATCATGAATATCTAAAATTGATCTCTAATTTTCAGACCAGCCACACTCGATATATTGAATTAATATATTGAATATTGAAAATGGAAAGAGCGATTATTAAAAGAATGAACCACGTTTTCTTGCTTTGCACGAGTGATCGAAAAATGGGATCATTCCACCTAAATCTATTAGAAGAGAATAAAACGTGAGATGGGGGTTGAAAATATCGATCATGAACATCCGAAATTGATCTGTAATTTACAAACCAGTCACACTCAATGTATTGAATTAATATATTGTATGTCTAAAATGAAAAGCGATTATTAGAAGAACGAACTACCTTTCCTTGCTTTTCACAAGTAATCGAAAAATGGGATTGTTCCGCTAAAATCTATTAGAAGAGAAAAAAAACGTGAGAGGGAATTGAAAATCTCGATCATGAACATCTGAAATTGATCTGTAATCTTCAGACCAGTCACACTCAATGTATTGAATAAATATATTGAATATTTAAAATGGAAAGCGATTATTAGAAGAGCGAACTACCTTTCCTTGCTTTGCACGAGTGATCGAAAATTGGGATCATTCCGTCAAAATCTGTTGGAAGAGAAAAAGAGCGTGAGAGGGGGGTTGAAAATTTCGGGTCGCGAGAATTGTTCGGCGGATTGCGAAATGAAACGACCCATCCGGAGATCGTCTCGCAATCCGGTTGAAGCCTCGAGGCTGGTCGCTTTGATTCCGTCCGCGCGTTGGACGAGCTTCCAAAAAGTCGAGCTGGGAAACGCTTCGCTACGGGTTCACGTTATGTTTCGGGGGTGGCGGCAGCAGAGGGATGAAGGGGGTGGTTGTATTTCGTTTGGCCGCGTCTGCATCGTTTCGCGGTGGAAAACGCAAGGCTGGCAACGTTTTCCAGCGATAACAATTATCCACGAGAGACTTCATTACCCATTCGCCGCGAGCGGCTTCTATTCTTTATTTATGGACAAGCTCATTATTTCTGTGCAAGTAAGCATATGAAAAATTCTCCCTCGCTCTCGCCACCCTATTCCCTCTTTCTACTCTCTCTCTCTCTCTCTTTCTGTCTCTCTCTCGTTCCAAACCGCTTGGTTACTCGTTCTTCCTATCTCCCTTTCTCTCTTTCACACTGATTCTCGCCGCGTAACCACCGACTCGCGGTTTTATTAAATTAACTCCCCTGTGCCGCACACCATTGTCCATCTTGTTTCTCTTTTATCGGTGCCACTCGTCCATTGGACGATCTTTATCTTTATCATCTTCCCTTAACTCATCTGCGACCTTCAGATGGTTCTAATCGATAATCAGGTCGATTCTAATAGCTTCCCGTTCGATTTCCTTTGCAGTGATCAGTGACCAGTTAAATATATATATTACATAAAATTATACAAGTTAAATATACATTTACATTTCTCGCGCTAACTATTTCAATGTACTGCTTTTTTAAAGCAGCAGGAAGTCCAAAAGAATTGGGGTGTCTCGATTTATCATCTAGCGATATTATAGTTTAACATTATACCCATCATCGCCGGTCAAATGACCGATTTCTGGTGTTTTATTTTACAACTATGCGGCTAACTGTATCCGGCCACGCGTTGCTGTGGCTCAATCTGGTATGTAAAAACACGCGCGTATTCGAATGCAACGTTGTGTAAAAATTTCAAAGCAATCGGCGACGAAGTTTCGGAGATTTGAGAGTTTGAACGAACGAACATTTACATTTTTAAATGTGTTTTGGTTATCGATCGTAAGATTGTTAATAACAAGATCGGAAAGGTTCGATCGGAGATATAAATTAAAGCAATTTTGCTGGTTTGATTAAACTTTCTACGTTTCGATCCTAATATGGATCCTTTTCAAGAAAGATGAAAAAACTGCGTCTGTAAATTTTAAATAGAGATTTCAGTATTAATGTACTGAACAAACGGATTTAAATACATAATTCAAAATACAGTAATAAAATTACCAACATTTACATTTTTATTTATACATATTATGGAAACGATTAGATACATTTTTGCATCCAAGCACGCGTTACAATAAAAATCACAGAAAATCTATGTAAATTCTACGATGTCATTTTTATAAGGCAACGCACGTCTCGGTAGGTTTAATGTTAACGCATTACCGACCGATGATTATTGCATAACTTCGAAAAATCTATGGTACATGACTGAACACTTTTTAATGGAACCTTCAATAGCAACAGCAATTTTCATTGTAAACTAACAAGTCACTCTCAATATCGTTATCAAATAGTTTCATTCAAGATTGCGACGCGAAAGAAAATTTCTATGCTTTCCTTTGGTACAGCACAATTATTGAAAATCCTATTAATAGGCTTCAGGTAGGTTTGATGTTACTAAAAATGAAAAAGTATGTCGTAACGAATATATAGCTTTGACGCGCTGCGAACAGATCAATTCGCAGGATCGTTGGCTGGATCGCCAAAAACAAAAAGAAAGAACGGCGTCGGAAGCAGCGGTTTCGTGGAAGCAGGGACGGCAAGGAACTGGAATCGATCGGTGCTCGCGAATCGGTACGAGAAATCTGCGAAATTTCCCGGAACGGTCGAAAGTAACGAGACGAGGCAGCTGGCAATAAAGTAAACGGCCGTATATCGTAAACTCGGCTGGGCCCCGGCAATCACCATGGCAGAAAGTTAGGTCCCCTTGGCCGCGGTTCTCGTGGCCGGTGCGGCGAGTTTCTTCTTCCGGTGTGTAGTCCGTCCCGAAGATCCCCCCGGTGCCGATCGAATAGGATCGGTGGTACCTCGTCGTCGCCTCGTTTCGACGACCAGGACGAGGACGAATCGCGATAAACGCCCCTACACTGGGGACTTATAAATGACCGGTAAATATTCATGTCGAGGCTGCGTCCGCCGGTGTTATGCAGATGAGCCGGCTCGTGTGCATCGCGCGTATTATGCTACCTGGACGACGCGACGCGTATACTACGAGACGCTCCCGTCCTTCGGCTTCCACGGAAGCCGGGCTGCTCATCTTTCTATCTACCATCGGACGTGCAGCGACACGCGAGTCTGTCCCTGCCCTGG
>CM052198.1:7216435-7235057 GCA_028455805.1 Lasioglossum figueresi | reverse complement strand
AAAAGCGAACGTCTTATTGTTAGTGCGACAGTAATGATATCTTAGAATTATTTAAATCGAAATATCTCCTAAACGATTAATTTTCAACATAAATAGGTTAATGCTATTTTATAAAGAATGTCCAACTGCATCGATTGATGTATTATATTAAAAAGTTTATAATTCCGTTTAAAAAAACGAAGTTGACCTTGATATGACCTTCACGCGTTTACCCACGAATAAACTATTACACCAAATTATGCCCCACTCGGCACAACTCAATTCTCATCTGAAACATTCTTCGGTGGGACTAACAGCGGCGAAGAAATCAAGATGTCAAAATGGGGTGAGACACCCTGTATACGTTATTTCGTGTTCTACGAGTTGAAAAGTTTGTTCGATTCATGAAATTTCGAAAATTTGATTTTCTCTGGCGAAAACAGGTTTCCAGCCCACTGTGCATCGGGTTTCGCGTGCGAAGCATGGTCCTCCCTTTGACCTCGTTAATTGTCATATCGCATCTCTCGAAGCTGAAGCTCGAACTCGGCGCGAGGCGGTGCGGGCGTGGGTGGATCGCAATGATTTACGAGGACCGGCGTTCCGGGGCTCAGGCTGGACTCTAGAGACGCTTCACTGATAGCGTCAGAGCCACATAAGTCATCGAGACTGTACCTAGGGGTCTCTCCCTCTCCTCTCTCTCTTTCACCCCCTCTTTTCTTCATCCATTCTTTCTCCAGTCTTCCTTGGAGCCGGACTCGGCTGTTCCTCTTTCTCGCGCGTTCACGGTTCCCCTTTTTTTCTCTCGGTCGCTCCACACGCAAACATCCGATTCTTAATCTTCTTTGGTGCTCCATTATCGGAGCCTCGTGCTCCAATTATAACGGGCAGCAGATACGGGGAGGGAATTATAATTGCTTTCGCCGGTTCTGTCGCAACGATGGAAGCGGATTCTCGCGTGGCCACGATGAATCTCCGGCCTAGCAGACTCACACCGTGCCCCCGTAATTGACAAATATTAATGTTGCTTGCGCGTACGCGACAGGGAATCGTATTCTCCGATCCTGGAGAATCAGGAACCAGGAATTTCCCGGAAAATTCTCCAGCAGATTCATCGAGTTCTATCGAATTATCGGGACCATGGTACGTTGAAAACGGACGAAAATATAATAATCAACTTTCGAAAGATGTGGCTCCTGAATTCTCGTAATGTCTGATCACCGATTTTTGTCATAAACGCGTAAAATACACAGTCTGTTGATAACAATAGCGATCTCCACGGTGAATACGTTTATTTAGGAAAAAAGTCGTTTAACGTTACTGTTAACAGAAATAACTAAAAAAAACAATGTTACTTTTTAGGGACTGAACTGTATTTAAATGAAGCTCAATAATTTTCTTTTGATAAGGATTTCCTGTTTCTTTCAAAGAAATTATAATAAAAATTTCGTTTTATAGAAATTGTTACATTTCATTAATTTAAAAAATTTGTTAAATTAGGGTTGAAATTGCTGTCGCTTTTAAACAATTTATTGAGGTTTTCTCAACTGCTGATTTTCAATTTTAAAGTGTTTAAATTTTCAATAATTGAGGTGTGAAGATTGTTTGTTGAATTAGGGTAGAAATTGCTGTCGCTTTTAGACAATTTATTGAAGAATATCTCAACTGCTGATTTTCGTTTTAAATTGTTTAAGTATTCAATAATTAAGGTGTTAAAAGAATTTGTTGAATTAGGGTAGAAATTGCTGTCGCTCTTAAACAATTTTTTAAGGAATTCTCAACTGCTGATTTTCAATTTTAAAGTGTTTAAATGTTCAATAATTAAGGCGTTAAAATTATTTGTTGAGTTAGGGTAGAAATTGCTGTCGTTTTTAAACAATTTATAGAGGAATTCTGAACTGCTGATTTTCGATTTTAAAGTGTTTAAATGTTGAATAATTACCGTGTTAAAATTCTTTGTTGAATTAGGGTAGAAATTGCTGTCGCGTTCAAACAATTTATTGAAGAATATCTCAACTGCTGATTTTCAATTTTACAGTGTTTAAATGTTCAATAAGTAAGATGTTAAAATTATTTGTTGAATTATGGTAGATATTGCTGTCGCTTTTAGACAATTTATTGACGAATATCTCAACTGATGACTTTCAATTTTAAAGTGTTTAAATGTTCAATAATTAAGGTGTTAAAATTGTTTGTTGAATTAGGGTAGAAATTGCTGTCGCGTTAAAACAATTTATTGACGAATATCTCATCTGATGACTTTCAATTTTAAAGTGTTTAAATGTTCAATAATTAAGGTGCTAAAATGATGTGTTGAATTAAGGTAGAAATTGCTGTCGCTTTCGAACAATTTATTGAAGAATATCTCAACTGCTGATTTTCAATTTTAAAGTGTTTAAATGTTGAATAATTAAGGTGTTAAAATTATTTGTTGAATTAAGGTAGAAATTGTTGTCGCGTTCAAACAATTTATTGATGAATTCTCAACTGTTGATTTTCAATTTTAAAGTCTTTAAAAGTTCAACGATTAAGGAGTTAAAATTATTTGTTGAATTACGGTAGAAATTGCTGTCGCTTTCAGACAATTTATTGACGAATATCTCAACTGCTGATTTTAAATTATAAACTGTTTAAAAGTTCAATGATAAAGGTGTTAAAATTGTTTGTTGAATTAGGGTAGAAATTGCTGTCGCTTTTAGACAATTTATTGGCGAATATCTCAACAAATGACTATCAATTTTAAAGTGTTTAAATGTTCAATAAGTAAGGTGTTAAAATTATTTGTTGAATTGTGGTAGATATTGCTGTCGCTTTTAGACAATTTATTGACGAATATCTCAACAAATGACTTTCAATTTTAAAGTGTTTAAATGTTCAATAATTAAGGTGTTAAAATTGCTTGTTGAATTAGGGTAGAAATAGCTGTCGCTTTTAAACAATTTATTGGAGAATATCACAACAACTGATTCTGAATTTTGAAGTGTTTCAATTCTTAATATTTAAAGTGTTAAAACATGTCATGTGCGACAATCTAATATTTGAGTACGATCAACGAACGATCGAGATTTTTGACGGAGATCGCAAAAGAGGGGAGTGCGCAGGCTGCAGTTTATCTGTCGAGGAAGCGACGACGAGGCGCGTAGGTGCATCTCGTTCGATGCAACTGGACTTAGAGGACGCGTAAGTGCAACTCGTCGTGGCGCTGGGAAGCGCGGTGCCTTGTTGCGTACACACCGAGATGTCCTCAGGATAAACAGGCAGGCTTTGTTCTCGGCTTATGAATAAAACATTCGATAGTGCATCTCGGAGAGCCATACCGTACATACACACGCCGCGGCGTGCAATCCATTACTCCGGCCGCGGGTACGCGCCCTTTTCCATCATCTTGTGACATTCCTCGGCCCTCCCTCTCGCCGTTTTTATTACCCTAATTGTTAACAACGCGTTTCCCCGCTTTTCTGCCGGCCAAACCGGCGGGGAACCGTCGTTTCTCAGTCGCGTTTCGCTTCCATGGAACGTTCGAGTGCATTAGGCTAGTGCATTTTTCTGCCGCGTGAAAAAGCATGCAATTGCACGTTCATTCCCAGCCGAGTCGCTAATTCTCTGCTGACTTCAACCTGGTTCTTTTTCACGTTGCTATCAGTGTTCCTGGTTTTTCTGCTCTGGAAATTAAATTGATTTCTTTGCTTCTTTCACAGAAACTTTAAATCATTCTTTTCTTTTTCTTCTTTTTCCATAAACCCTCATCCGTCCCTCATTTCACCATCTGAATCTGTCCCTCGGTGTCAAATTGACACTAGAATAAAAATATAAACAGTTATTTTTCGATGTATTTTTATTCAAATCTATGTGTCAACATTTACATCTTTCTTCGGTTATTTTGGTTATGTGTTTCGCATTGGAACAATAAAAGTCTCGAAGTTTTGGGCAAATCTACCTACAAACGACAGAACGGTGTACCTAATTTTGGAAAAACTGTGTCAAATCGACACGAAGAATTTCCGCCAAGATTGGAAAATATTGTGGTTGAATCGATCGAATTTATAAAACGCTGCGCAGCGAGAGGAAAGAATACCGGCAACGATCGCGAGCAATTGTAAAAGTCTCTCGAATTAACAATTACCCGAGGGGGTAGCGAGCAATCGTGTCTCGAGCATCTCGTTGCATCCAACCCCCGAGGGAACGGAGAAGATACACCGTCGACTTAGAGCGTCTTCCCGACGACTATAAGAATTTACAACGAAAGCGAGAAGCTTACGCAACGACGACGGAGCTTTTACGCCGCGCTTTAAACCAGCCGTGCTCAACCACGCGTGTTTCTCCGGGAAACAGTTCATTTTTTCGAAAACGAGACGTCGAATGAAACCAATTTGTTCTGTACTTTCTAATTATTTCCTTATGCAGAATCGTCCCTTCGACGTTTACTTTGAAACCCCCTGTACGTAATAAAATAGTTTAAAAACCTTAAACATTGTTTTTTGATAGAACAGTTGACATGAAACCCATTATACTTTTGTTCCTCGCGGTGTGTACTATAAGATGCAATAAAAAAATACATTGACCTTGAGAAAAGCATCAAGGTCAAATTCGCGATCTACTTTTTTAATCTCCACCGATTCAGAGTGGGGGTAGCGATCACTGGAAGTTGAGAGATTCTGTTTAAAAGAAACCGTGTGCACGTTATGGGGGTTCGATGTGGAAAAAAGCAGAAGTGAAGGGGGTAGAAAACAGTGTAGAACGTCGAAGACGGGGAGGAAGAAATAGCACGATGGAGTCGCTCACCTTACTAATTCGCTTGGCTTTAATTAATGAGCCGTTCAATGCGAAAATGGCGCAAGGCATTGTTTGTTTGGTTCAACGCCGAGGGTGGAATCGTCATTAAATGAAATAATTGTAATTTTAGAATCCTTAATGATCCTTCGACGTTATTGTGATTTATAGAACTTTTACTGAAATTATTAAATGGTTTTATGGGCTCCATTTGTGTGTGTGTGTGTGTGTGTGTGTGTGTGTGTGTGTGTGTGTGTGTGTGTGTGTGCGTGTGTGTGTGTGTGTGTGTGTGTGTTTAACACTGAACCTACTACTGGCGGTCAAATGACCGGTTTTATATATTTCATCATATAATTGTTGAAATTATGAAATTGCTTACATGGAAATTGATTCGACAAATTTCTTTATCCAAGCACACCTTGTAATAAAAATTGCACAAAATCTAAAGAAATAGAGCTTCGTCATTTTTGTAAGATAAAACATTTCAATTACTTTTAGTGCTCGGTAGGTTTATCGTTAATCAAAAGGCTCGAATAATCCCTACGATTATTAAATTTTCCCATGAACAATGTAAATCTTGTTTCGCTTTTCTAAGGGGCGCAATATTAATCCACTTTCGATTTCTTTTACACACTTCTTTAATATTTTTCTCGACAAATGGCAAAATTCTCGAGAAAATTAGTCTAGATTTTTTATTAAATTTACTACGAAAACAAAGTTATAGTTGTCGAAATTGATTCGATAAATTTCTTTATTCAAGCACACGTTGTAATAAAAATTGCACAAAATCTAAAGAAATAGAGCTTCGTCATTTTTGTAAGATAAAACATTTCAATTACTTTTAGTGCTCGGTAGGTTTATCGTTAATCAAAAGGCTCGAATAATCCCTACGATTATTAAATTTTCCCATGAACAATGTAAATCTTGTTTCGCTTTTCTAAGGGGCGCAATATTAATCCACTTTCAATTTCTTTTACACACTTCTTTAATATTTTTCTCGACAAATGGCAAAACTCTCGAGAAAATTAGTCTAGATTTTTTATTAAATTTACTACGAAAACAAAGTTATAGTTCTTGAAATTGATTCGATAAATTTCTTTATTCAAGCACAGGTTGCAATAAAAATTGCACGAAATCTAAATAATTAAATGGTTTTAACGTCTTCCGATTCAGAGTGGGGGTAGTGATCACTGAAAGTTGAGAGACTCTGTTACAAAGAAACCGTGTGCACGGTATGGGGGCTCGATGAGGAAAAAAGGAGAAGCGGAGGGGGGTAGAAAACAGTATAGAACGCCGAAGACGGGGAGGAAGAAATAGTCGAGCGTGTCTCAATGTCTCCCAGAAGGCTTGCCCCGGCAATTTGTGCCTTCATTCGCACAAAGCCCGAGCACCGCCGCGGATGCCGGCATAAAAGAGAAGTTAAAACTATGCCGTCGTTCTTATTACCGCCCGGAGCCACCCTGACCTAAGCCACCCTCCTCCTCCCCCGTTGTTTCCGCCGTTTCTCGAGCAACCCCTCCCGAGAAACCACCCTCCTCCACCCCCGCGTCTCTCCTCTCACTCCTCCTAATAGGTCAAATATTTTCTTTCCGCTTACTTCGAGCTTGATTAAATAATTTATAATCCGCTGGAATGCCGGCGCAACCCCCACTCCCCGGCTCTGTGTTTAAACACCCAACTCACCCTCGAATCACGGCGTTGCTTAATCTTTGCGAGCGTCTTCGGGGGTGGTTCTCCATCGATGACGCCGACACGCTGTTATCCCAGACAGAATTGTAAATTTTGAATCTTCGTTTATTGCTACGATATACACGGTGCATGCAAAAAGTATTTCAACACTGAATACTTGGTATAAATGTAAAGAAACTGTACTTTCTTTAGTCGAATGTGCTGAGTTCCGCGCGAGTGCGACTGTAGAACAAGAGGGAATCTATAGGATCGATCTATAGAAAGAGATAGATAGAAAAGGAATGTCAGATCGAGCACGCGGGCGAAATTTAGGCAGAGTAGACGAAAGCAATTGTTATAGAGTATAGGATAGATTAATTAACTTTAACTGTCGTTTCTTTTATTTACAGGTGAGCGTGTATATAGTATAAATATTCCAATGTATATAGATAAATAATGGAAAACCTTTTATTTACAGAGAAACAAATTCCAGTTACTTGCTATTTAAAACCCCCACAATAAACTGTCTTATATAAATTATTTTTATAACTCCGTAAGTTTGGTCATAAGTTTTGCTGATCGCTTCTCCGTTCCCTCTCGCGGCAGCTTGTTAAATTTCGCCATTAAAAAATAGTCTTCGGGGGTGGTTCTTCCCGACGGGCTGTTATCGCAGCCAGAACTGTAAATTTTGAATCTTCATTTATTGCTACGATATACACGGTGCATCCAAAAAGTATTTGAACACAGAATACTTGGTATAAATGTAAAGTAACTTGTCAAATTTCGCCTTTAAAAAATAGTCTTCGAGGGTGGTTCTCCATCGATGACGCCGACGCGCTGTTATCGCAGACAGAATTGTAAATTTTGAATCTTCATTTATTGTTACGATATACACGGTGAATCCAAAAAGTATTTGAACACTGAATACTTCGTATAAATGTAAAGTAACTTGTCAAATTTCGCCTTTAAAAAATAATCTTCGAGGGTGGTTCTCCATCACTGACGCCGACGCGCTGTTATCCCAGACAAAATTGTAAATTTTGAATCTTCATTAATTGCTACGATATACACGATGCATGCAAAAAGTATTTGAACACTGAATACTTGGTAGAAATTATTTTTATAACTCCGTAAGTTTCGTCATAAGTTTTGTCGATCGCTTCTCCGTTCCCTCTCGCGGCGCTTGTCAAATATCGCCTTTAAAAAATAGTCTTCGGGGGTATTTCTTCCCGACGCGCTGTTATCGCAGACAGAATTGTAAATTTTGAATCTTCATTTATTGCTACGATATACACGGTGCATCCAAAATGTATTTCAACACTGAATACTTGGTATAAATTATTTTTATAACTCCGTAAGTTTGGTCATATGTTTTGCCGATCGCTTCTCCGTTTCCTATCGCGGCAGCTTGTCAAATTTCGCCTTTAAGAAATAGTCTTCGCGGGTGGTTCTTCCCGACGCGCTGTTA
Source organism: Lasioglossum figueresi (assembly GCA_028455805.1). Classification (NCBI taxonomy): domain Eukaryota; kingdom Metazoa; phylum Arthropoda; class Insecta; order Hymenoptera; family Halictidae; genus Lasioglossum; species Lasioglossum figueresi. Next base: position 7,227,175 of record CM052198.1, on the reverse strand, counting down.
TCGCAAACAGAATTGTAAATTTTGAATCTTCATTTATTGCTACGATATACACGGTGCATCCAAAATGTATTTCAACACTGAATACTTGGTATAAATTATTTTTATAACTCCGTAAGTTTGGTCATAAGTTTTGCCGATCGCTTCTCCGTTTCCTTTCGCGGCAGCTTCTCAAATATCGCCTTTAAAAAATAGGATAAAAATCGAATTGATTGTTTGACCGGTCCGCGGGAGACTGGCCCCTTAATTAGAGATTAGCCGGTCGATCTAACGACCGGGCACGAAAACGTTCCCGGTCCCGGTCCCGTGGTGTCAGCGTTGATTTATGTCCGGGAAATGGGTCGTGCCTTCCAGGCTAGACTCCGGTCGCGAAACGGTCGTCTGCGAAGGAGCCGTTTCGTCAGAAAACGGTCGGGTCCCTTATTAAAAGAGCGTTCTCCCTCGAGAGAGGGAGAGAGAGCTGGTAGCAGGAAAGTGGAGACGGCGCGCCTCGTGGCACGGCCAGACATCATAAACTGTTTATAAATCACCGCCGGTATACCTGTCATAGGGTTCTAACAGATGCCCGGTACCTGCGACGCGAGCTGCAACGCGCTGCAACGGCTCCGCAACGTTCTGCAACGCTCTCAAACGCGCTGCAACGCGCTCCAACCATGCAAAAACCGCCGGCCCTCGGATAGCCGTATCTGGCGAGCCACGAAGATCGTATCGTTTACGCGGATCCCGAGAGCGCCGACTCTAATGCACTCTTATGCACTCTTATGCACTCTTAGCCGGACCCCGAGACTAGATTTACGTCCGCCGGATTTCCAGGGACGTGCTGCCTCGTTCCTCCACTTCCTCTTCATCCCTTCTACTCCAAATTTTTTCTTGGCCGTTCTGTAAAAATGCATCTCCTAAAATGCACTCGGTGCACAGCAGAGTTGTGCTAATTCAATTACATTGTAATTACATTTTTGCAATTACGTAATTGAATTACATCCTATTTCAAATATGTAGTAACTCAACTACGTCGTAACTGAATAACATAATTCAAACCTATCAATTAATTAAATTACTAATTATTTTAATCAGTTGTATAAGTGAAATACTATATAATTTAAATACAGCTCTCCAAATTATAGCCCAGAACTTTGAAGAACTGCGGTATATTTGTATGTTTTTCTTTTATATACCTGTTTGCTGTCTATGCGGCGTATTTTCTATTCCTCGTCCTCTTAACTCGTTACGAATGTAATTTAATTACAAAGTATTTTGTAATTCTACTCCAATTGCAATTACGAATTACATTGTAATTTAATTGAATGAAGATCTGAACTATAAATTACAGTATGATCGAATTACGATGCAATTGAATTACTTTGTAATTAGAATTCCTGGAGTAATTCGATTGTAATTCTGCACAACTCTGGTGTACTGTGACATCGATCATTGATCAGACACACTTTAAACTTTTTTTCACCCTTTGTACTCCACATTTTTATGCATGTACGGTTTGTGACGAAAATGCATTTAGTATATAGCCATTTCAATAATTGATTAGACACACTTCCATGCTTAAAATGCGTTGAGAATTGACAGAAAGGGAAAGATGTTTTTGAAAATTGGTTTTTAGAACTTTTTTGTGTACTTGTCAGTTATACTGAAAATTCAGAAAATGTGTGTATATTTTCCTACAATATTCGCCAATTTTTATCGACGCGTATATAAATTCATAACAAACACAGCGTTAAAATCTCCACTTTCGAGCTCGGAACGTTGCCTCGTAAGCTGATTTTGGAATTGCGTCGAGATCTGCGAATGCACTCTAATCTTTTCTATTCGCATCTCCCTCCTTCGTTCATTGCCTCTACTATAGTTCCTCAACATTCTCGCTAATGATTACCTGCTATTCCGGATTTAAAGAAACTTTTAATACGCACACAATTTGTTACATTTCATGCTATGTTCTGTTATGTTTTGAAGTGAAATTTGAATGAATATTTGTGATTCAATAATGATTATACTGTGTAGATGTTTATGGAAAATTAAAAGTGCATTGATTACAAGACACAGGAATCCAAATTTGTTACTAAAAGTTCTTCTTTTAGATATCCCATTAAACTGAGAAACTAATACACTCCTTAAATAATAAAATAAATTCTAATATATGACCACTGCTTTAAATTGTAAATTTTAAGTAATTCTTATCCTTTAAATTACACTCCTTAAATAATAAAATAGATCAAATACATTCTAATATATGACCACTGCATTAAATTGTAAATTTTAAGTAATTCTTATCCTTTAAATTACACTCCTTAAATAATAAAATAGATACAATAAATTCTAATATATAACCACTGCTTTAAATTGTAAATTTTAAGTAATTCTTATCCTTTAAATTACACTCCTTAAATAATAAAATAGATCAAATACATTCTAATATATGACCACTGCTTTAAATTGTAAATTTTAAGTAATTCTTATCCTTTAAATTAAAATGTAGAAATAACACACTGAATTTATTGCTGCGAATTAGAAATAACGAAATTTGAAAATGTTCAGTTTTTGTTAGTATAAAAATAATTCGCGTGAAAACAATGTTCGGATCGTTAAAAAATCCTCGAGCCGCCTGGAATTGTTTATTCGACGTCGAACGAATGTAATAAACTGCGCGACGCAGTAAAACGCAAGATATGATGTACACGTTGCAGATAATGCTACTTTGAAGTTCTTTCGATGCAGCCAGCTGTAGATTATCTGCATATAATTTCGTACGTTCTCCCGCGATTCGAAAGATTCTATCCGAACCAACACTTCCGGGTACAAGTTTGCCGATAGCGTTTTGATGACGGCGTTTACCGCCGCTAGTTTCCTCAGGGTCAGGAGTGACACTGATAGCGAGTGACTACGAGCATCTGTTACCATCCGGAAGTCTCAAATCATAGTGTATATGCGCGTAAAATATCGAGACAAGAGATACGTCCGCGCAGGCCGTCTTATCGAACGACAAAAATCACGTTTATCGCGTTTCAAGGATTGAATTACGGGCTCGCGGATCTTTGGCAAAGATAGAACGTAACATCGATTATCCGAACTATACCCATAGATTATCGAATATTAGAAGAAAGTCATAATTGGACTGCGGATTTTATGCGTTTATGAGAAAATTAATGAATCTCATTGATTCACCCATATGTATCCAACCGAAATGAATAGATTATTTAAAACCTTCTATATCTAACATATTCCCACATATTCTCATTTTAAGACTATAAATTGATGATAAGGGAATAAAGGGAATAAAAAAGACTATAAAGGGAAGAAATAATATTTCGTTGGGTTGGACCGAAAGTTTGTAGCGTTTCTAAATGGAAATTCACAGATTGAGATATTTATTCATAAATTTATTCTAGAGAAGAAAGTCATAATTGGACTACGGATTTTATGCGTTTATGAGAAAATTAATGAATCTCAGTGATCAACCCATATGTATCCAACCAAAATGAATAGATTATTTAAAACCTTCTATATCTAACATATTTTCACAAATTCTTATCTTAAAACTATAAATTGATGATAAGGGAATGAAGGGAATAAAAAGACTATACAGGGATGAAATAATATTTCGTTGGGTTGGACCGAAAGTTTGCAGCGTTTCGAAATTGAAATTTACAGATTGAGATGTTTACTCATAAATTGATTCTAGAAAAATAATAAAACGGAAGTAATAAAATCCGCAGTCTAGTGTGACAAATAGAAATGTATTAGTACGGAGGCGACTGCAAATGAAACCGCGAAGTACGATTTTCGTGTCACGGACGTTCCAGATTCGAAATGGCCGCTAGATCGGGAAAATGGCGGCCAACGGGCAGGAAGTATGAGAAGTGCGGATTCTTGAAAAAATAATTCCACGGTGGATTCAGCGTTCAGCGGGATGTGACGAATGAAATCGGTCGTCTGGATCCACGCGGGTTGGTCTGCGTTAGCTCGCCTTACGGTTTTCACCGCGTGAAACGACAAATTAATTCAGTCGGTGCCGAGTCACCATCAGCCACCAGTGTAGCGAGTTCCATACCTGCCCATATATACATACAACACACGCATACATATACATAGAGGGAGGTATCATCCTGTGGCCGTCGTTCCGCGAAGAAACGGTGGCCATGCGCGTCGTAAATTTTCGTTTTCTCGTCGCATAATGTATTATGCATTTTCTGTCCACCCGTTTCCAGGCCGTATTTAGAGCTCTTGACAATTATCTTTCCGGTGGGTAAGAAGCCATGTAATATTCATGCCGTGGATCGTAAGTGGACGAGACGAGGAGCTGCGAGCGCGCGCGCGACGGCCACACAATACCGTAGATTCCGAGATTGCGCGCTCACCGTGACACTAATACCGGAAAGGAAACGGAGAAAATCAGTCTTAATTGGGACACACTGGAAATGACGACGCTTTATTCACCCGCCACGAGCGGATCCACCTGACTCGACGATCGAGCGGTCTACCGTTAGCCTCGATCCTAGATCAACGCGCTCTCGCGTTCAAGGGTTACTCGCAAAAACCTACCACTGCCGGTCAGATGACCGATTATATATTTTTCATTTTACAATTACTGTATTTAAAATTGCGCAAAATCTAAATAAATATATTTTCGTCATTTTTGTAAGCTAAACGAACTCTTAATCGCTTTTAGTGCTCGGCAGGATCAGTGTTAAATCATCAGCGAAACTCAATAAGTTTTTCTATCTGCGAAGTTAGGCTCTTTGGAAAATCAAAATATACATCTTATCCTATATTTTATGTTTGAGCCAAGTAGCATAAACTAGAAGGGGCATCCATTTTGTCATAGTAACGTCGCTGCACCTTCACACGATTAAAAAATAAGGGAATCTCCGCGATTTTTTCTATACACAAAAATCAAAATATACATGTTATTCTATGTTTAAATAGTATTTGTCGAAAATTTGAGCTAGGTAGCTTAATAATTAAACATTACTGAACATATTTATCTCATAACCTAATACTATAAAAATCTTATTCTTTTCTTATGAAGTATCAATAATTTTTAGCATTGTCCAACGCAACGTGGTTCTTGATGATCCACCGCGGTCAGGCCATTTACTGTGATGATACGTCTTTATCCCTAAAAATGTAGAACAAGAGAGAAAATTTATATTGTTTGTATTCAAATCAAATTTTATTTCGTATTAAAAGAAAGGCGTATAACATTCATATTTGTTAGACTTTGTTAAAATCATCCCGAGTCTGACTCGTTAAAATAATTCATAGGGATAAATACCATTCTCGCATTAGCATAATACAGAACCACTTCGAGCAGATTCCAAAGACGCAGTTGCTCGTTCAAGATCGAGATCGGTATCGTGCGATCATGGTCGGAGGCGTAGTAGTCTGTGTATGACAGCGATATCAATTTTCTAGGCGGTGTCTGGCGACTGTTTCACAGAGCGGTACTCTGCCAGCAGTCTTTAAACAATCAAGCAAAGCACCCGTGACCGCGACGGCGTTAAAAACACGTTGCGCATGATGTACAGGGATCCACGGTAGAGTATCGTGGCGTATCCAACGACAAAAAGATACGATCGCCGGTTCCCACTCGAACCAGCTCGTTTCCGGTCGCTAATAAATTCCACGTTGGAAGGATTGATAAGGGAGCGCGGATTCCCTGGGAAGGACTCCCTTTGACCTCGTTAAACCCTTTCGACAGTGACTTTCGCACCGATGGAGTCGCTTACCTTACTAATTCGCATGACTTTAATTAATGAGCCGTTTCATGCGAAAATGGCGCGAGGCAATGTTTGTTTGGTTCAACGCCGAGGGTTGAATCGTCATTAAATGAAACAATTGTAATTTTAGAATCCTTAGCGGTCCTTCGATATTATTCTGTTTTATAGAACTTTTACTTAAATTATTAAACGGTTTTAGGCGCACCATTTGTTTAACACTGAACCTACCACTGCCGGTCAAATGACCGGTTTGATATTTCTCATCTTATAATTGTTGAAATGATGAAATTGCTTACACGGAAATTGATTCGATAAATTTCTTTATCCAAGCACACGTTGTAATAAAAATTGCGCAAAATCTAGATAAATGGAGCTTTGTCATTTTTGTAAGATAAAACATTTTAATCACTTTTAGTGCTCGGTTGGTTTAGTGTTAATCAAATGGCTCGAATTATCCTTACGATTATTAAATTTTCCCATGAACGATGCAAATCTTGTTTCACTTTTCTGAGGGGCGCAATATTAAGTCACATTCGATTTATTTTTCAAACTTCTTTGATATTTTTCTCGAGGAAATTAGTCTAGATTTTAAATTAAATTTACTACAAAAACAAAGTTGTTATTGGCTCGTAAAAGCGTGGCGTCTCTCCAACGTTTACCGGATTGTTCATATTGTTTTCTATGAAGGATCGTGTTAGTGAGAACGAATGGCACTGTATTAGCATGTCGAGCACCGTCCACCGTATCGAAACACGAAATTCCGCCACGAAAATTGCGAAACAAGGTCCGCGAGACGTGATAGGCGTGAAACCATACTCGACCTATGGCCGCCGCCCATTAACCAGCCTCTGATCCACCGCTAACCGTTTCGTATCGGGCGAGATTAGTTCCTGGATTTACTCTCGCGACGCGCAGGAATTTTCTGTTTAATCCCGGCGCGGCGGACCGGTCCCCGATCGGCTCGCAATTAACCTAAGCGAGCTGCCTCGGAGGATGATTATTGATGCGTGGGAAGCGCGAGCTGCGAGCGCCGTCCGTCCTTCGATGAAACGGAACGCGAGATTTGAGAATCTTATCGAGGCGATTCCATTTACCCTCCAAATGTTGCTAGAAAATTATGTTACACCTGGACAGCGTGAATAGTGAAAAATTATGGTACATCTGGAAAGGGAGAATAGTAAATTGTAACCACTTGCTGTATTTTAACGAGCAGACTCGCGATGAAGATTTTAACATAGTCTAACAAATATAAATGATATAAAATATACTTTTCTTTTTAGATGAAATATAATTTGATACGTTTGTAATCGATATTTAACCATTAAAATAAATGTAGCCATACAATAAATATAAATTTTCCGAGTCTGACTCGTGATGAAGATTTTAACAAAGTTTAACAAATATGATTGTTACGCTTTTCTTTTTACATGAAATCAAATTTGATTCGTTTGTAATTAATATTTAAACATTAAAATAAATGTAGCCATACATTCTTTTCCGAGTCAGACTCGTGATGAAGATTTTAACAAAGTCTAACAAATACGAACGTTACGCCTTTCTTTTTACATGAAATAAAATTTGACTCGTTTGTAATTGACATTTAAACATTAAAATAAGTGTAGCCATACAATAAATATAAATTTTCCCAGTCTGACTCGTGATAAAGATTTCAACAAAGTCTAACAAATATGAATGTTACGCCTTTCTTTTTACATGAAATAAAATTTGATTCGTGTTTAATCGATATTTAAACATTAAAATAAGTGGTCATACAAAAAAAAAATTTCCCGAGTCTGCCCCGTGATGAAGATTTTAACGAAGTCTAACACATATGAATGGTACGCTTTTCTTTTTACATGAAATAAAACTTGATTCGTTTGTAATCGATATTTAAACATTAAAATAAATGGTCATACAAAAAAAATAAATTTTCCGAGTCCGACTCGTGATGAAGATTTTAACAAAGTCTAACAAATATGAACGTTACGCCTTTCGTTTTACATGAAATAAAATTTGATTCGTTTGTAATTGATATTTAAACATTAATATAAGTGTAGCCATACAATAAATATAAATTTTCCCAGTCTGACTCGTGATGAAGACTTCAACAAAGTCTAACAAAAATATGTATGTTACGCTTTTCTTTTTACATGAAATGAAATTTGATTCGTTTGTAATTGATATTTAAACATTAAAATAAGTGTAGCCATACAATAAATATAAATTTTCCCAGTCTGACTCGTGATGAAGATTTCAACAAAGTCTAACAAATATGAATGTTACGCCTTTCTTTTTAGATGAAATAAAATTTGATTCGTTTGTAATTAATATTTAAACATTAAAATAAGTGGTCATACAAAAAAAAAAAATTTTCCGAGTCTGACTCGTGATGAAGATTTTAACGAAGTCTAACAAATATGATTGTTACGCTTTTCTTTTCACATGGAATGAAATTTGATTGGTTTGTAATCGATATTTAAGCATTAAAATAAGTGTAGTCGTACAATAAATATAAATTTTCCGAGTCAGACTCGTGATGAAGATTTTAACAAAGTCTAAAAAATATGAATGTTACGCTTCTCTTTTTACATGAAATAAAATTTGATTCGTTTGTAATGAATACTTCGCCATTAAAATAAATGCAGCCATACAAAAAATATAAATATTCTTCTCTCTTCTACGACATTTTCAGGGATAAATACGTTTTAATCGCTGCAACTGTAAAGAAAATGTTACGGCAAGGGTTTAATAAAAAAATTCTGTTACACCTGGAATACGTGAAGGGTAAATCTAAATGTAAAGATAATATTTTATTGTGTGAATTAAAAATAACGATTCGTTTTAACAATCACGCACCAGATGTTCACTCGTTGGACAGGTCTATTTCCGGATAAAGAAAACGCAAGGGGAGCAATCGCGGCGAAAGATTTTGCTCGCGCGCAATTTCCTCGAGTTTCCCAGCAACGTTAGACCGTCCGTCGGCGTTTGATTCTATTGCAAGCGGGGGGAGAGAGATATAGGGATAAAGAGAAAGAGAAAGAGTGACAGAGGATGTACCTTGTGCGAAATCAGTTCGCGTGGAATGGGCACGTGAATTCGCCGCGGCTAAACTTTTCAATCCCGCAGACCTCCGGCGAGCTGACGAATTGCGAACGCCCTCGCTGTGACAGATGGATCTCATGGCTGCGAGTCCGCCCCCATTCTTCCTCGTTCCACCGGGGGAACCGCTAATTTTCTCGGACAACCGCAAAACCGCAAGAATAATAACACCCCCTGCGCGAACCCGGCCGCATTAAAATGCACCAATAACAATCCTTAACCGGGGAGGCGAACCCTGTGATTACTCGCGGATAAATCTCGCGCCGAGCGGTAGTCGTAGCCACGCTCCTGATCTAGGATCTATCCGTATCTATCCTTCTGCCCACCTGAGGATCTCCAACATCGTTCTCTGCAAACGGTGGGGTTCGCTTTCATACATTTTTAATGAAGTCCCTTCGCTTCGAGAGTCCTCCAACGAGACACAGCATCGATCATACTTTGACCCTCCTGCTGGTGGAATTAGAGGATCGTCCTCTCCAAGTTTCCGGTGATCTGCTGAAGGTCTTCGGGATTGGAACGTGGTCGTTAAGATGGTTTGTAGTCGTGGAGGTGGTAGTCATTTTTAATTGGCTTCAAACGGAGCTTCAAATGGCTAAAAACTTTTTTAAAGTTGGAACAAATAGCTTGAGTCTTCTTCAGATTTTAGAGGGATTTGTTTACTTGGTAATGTGTAGAAATATTTTGTTGGAGAATTTGGAAGAAAATTGTGATGGTCTGGGTTAGCTTTTTTAAAGTTGCACTAACAACTTGAGTCTTCTTCACATTTTAGAGGGGTTGGTTTAGGTGATGTGTAACAAAATTTTTCTGAAGAATTTTAAAGAAAAAAGTGATGGTCTAAGTTAACTTTTTTAAAATTAGACCAACAACATGAGTCTTCTTCAGATGTTAGTATTCATTGAAATTCCATTCTTCATGTTCAAACATATCATTTATTCCGGTTGAACAAGTAGGCATTACCATTTCTGTACAAGCTTGATAAGGCCAACCAATAGCATCTAAACTCGAAGACAAATCAGCTCTTCAGATGTTAGAGGGATTAGTTTACAAGGTAAAGTGCAGCAATATTTTGTTGAAGAATTTGGAAGAAATTAGTGATGGTCTGGGTTAGCTTTTTTAAAATTAGACCAACAACATGAGTCTTCTTCAGATGTTAGAGGGATTAGTTTATTAGGTAATGTGCAGAAATATTTTGTTGAAGAATTTGGAAGACATTAGTGATGGTCTGGGTTAGCTTTTTTAAAGTTGGACAAACAACTTGAGTCTTTTTTAGATGTCAGAGGGATTGGTTTAGGTGATGTGTAAAAAAAGTTTTCTGAAGAATTTGAAAGAAAAAAGTGATGGTCTGGGTTAGCTTTTTTAAAGTTGGACAAACAACTTGAGTCTTCTTTAGTTGTCAGAGGGATTGGTTTAGGTGATTCGTAAAAAAAATTTTCTGAAGAATTTGAAAGAAAAAAGTGATGGTCTGGGTTATCTTTTTTAAAGTTGGACCAACAACTTAAGTCTTCTTTAGATGTTAGAGGGATTGGTTTAGGTGATGTGTAAAAAAAGTTTTCTGAAGAATTTGAAAGAAAAAAGTGATGGTCTGGGTTATCTTTTTTAAAGTTGGACCAACAACTTAAGTCTTCTTCAGATGTTAGAGGGGTTGGTTTACGTGATTCGTAAAAAAATTTTTCTGAAGAATTTGAAAGAAAAAAGTGATGGTCTGCGTTAACTTTTTTTAAATTAGACCAACAATATGAGTCTTCTTCAGATGTTAGAGGGATTAGTTTATTAGGTACTGTGTAGAAAAATTTTGTTGAAGAATTTGAAAGAAAACAGTGATGGTCTGGGTTAACTTTTGTAAAGTAGGACCAACAACTTAAGTCTTCTTCAGATGTTAGAGGGATTGGTTTACGTGATTCGTAAAAAAAATTTT
>CM052198.1:7168371-7197785 GCA_028455805.1 Lasioglossum figueresi | reverse complement strand
TGCATACATCGAAATCAATTACCGTACACCGGATTGAATGAATTAAATAATTGAAAGCGGAAATAGCTGTTCGTTTCACTTTGGTTTCTTAAAATTGACTTCAGAATGTCATAACAAAAATAAAGAATTTAAATACGAAACTGAAAAGACTGAATTTGAGGACCATGCTTCATTAAAATAATTGAACGAGGAAATAGATGTTCTTTTCAATTTGGTTTCTTAAGATTGACTCCAGAATGTCGTAACAAAAATAACGAAACTGGAAAGACTGAATTTGAGGGCCTTGTTCCACATGAAAATAATTGAAAGAGAAAATACATGTTCGTTTCACTTTGGTATGTTACGATTGACTGCAGAATTCGATACCAGAATGTCATAATAGAAATGAAAAATTCAATTACGAAACTGAATAGACTGAATTAGAGGACCTTGTTTCATTAAAATAATTGAACTAGGAAATACATGTTCTTTTTACTTTGGTTTCTTAAAATTGTCTCCAGAATGTCGTAACAAAAATGAAGAATTCAAATACGAAACTGAAAAGCTTGAATTTGAGGTCCTTGTCCTCGTGTGAGTGTCTCGAAAATGTACTTCCTTGAAAAAGTGGATTTCTGGGATCGTTCGAAGAAACCTTTTCCTTTGGCAAAATCTTCTCCTCGGCTTTGCTGAGGAGTTATTCACGAAAAACCCGTACCAATCGGAGCGCGGCTACGGCGGACGGATTCCTACACGGCGAACGCCAAAGCAGCGCTCCGATTGGTCCGTGTTTTTCGCTAATACCTGGTCAGCAGAGCCGCGGAGAGGATTTTCGCAAAGGGAAAAGTTATTTCAAACAATCTTGCGGATCGCCTCGTTCGAGGACGTACAGTTTCGAGACAATCTGTGGAAGATCTTGAAAACTGTGCATACATCGAAATCAATTACCGTACTGCGGTTTCAGTGCCATTCAATTTCCTTCCATTTCAGTTAAGACTTTAAAAAATTCGAAATCAGGAAGTTGCGTAAACAGCTTAACGATTAGAACCTGAAAATCGATTAAACGCCTCCGGCTCGATCTTGGATAAAGAAACGAGGGATCCATCGGCGGCGGTTGATAATGGCGAAGGCAAACACAGGGTAAAAAAAAGGCGAACGGTTCCAGTTGCGTGGACCACGGCAGTGAATAAAGCAGCGGGGAACCGTCAGGCTCATCCGGCCGCTTCGAATCCGCGACATCGTTCGAGGGTACCGAGGCGTGCCAAAGGGTAAGGAAGCGGCCAGAACACACCGGAGGAGAAGAGAGGACGATCCTTCTTCTTCTACTTCTTCTTCTTCTTCATCGGGGTGCCTCGAACTGCGTTGGAGAATGCAGATACATAAATTCATGAGCGGAGTAACAACCGGTGACGCCACGCTAGCTTCCGTGCCGCGGTCGAGGCGAACAGAAACAACCTGAAGAGAAAGAGAAAGAAAGATGGAGAGAGGGGTGGGGGAGGGGACAGAGTCGCGCGGCAGCAATCGTATTCATGAACCGACACGGTAATTAGGGACACTAGCTCGCCTCGCAGCCGGAAGTCGCCACCGAGAGAATCCTCCCTCCGCCGGAAATACTTATGCATTCCGTTCGTTTCGTAAGAAAACGCGAGCGTTCCGGACACGGGCCGAGCCACGACTTCGTCTAGAGATGTTCACGATTCGCCTAGAAGAGCCTAACCGCCTCCCTTCTGCTCGCCTGAGCTACTCGGTTCGATAAACTCGGACATCTATCGGCTCGCTGTCCATAAAGTCGCGGTGGAGACAATCGAAATTCAAGACTTCCTTCGTGTTCTCTTCAATCGTAGCTGAAACTGTGTTGACACGTTCAATTCGAATAGGTGCTCTCATCCGCGATAAGAACCGATAAAAGAATTCGTCTAGAAAAATTGTCCAGCAATAATCTAGTAGTTTCCTGGAGGAGTCTAAAAGGGATTGGGTAGAGCTAGGGAGAAACATGAGAAGGTGAAAAGGACGAAGCTTGCAGACTATGTAATTTACGATCTGCACAATACCCGTTGTCGATCCTCGATCCTCGTTTTTGAGAGATCGCGAGCGGAAACGCGGATTCCAATTTAACGAATCAGCTTGAATCCCGTTAGCTGGAGGTTTTTAATTCGATAACGGGGATCGGCCGATGATGGCTCGCTTAGAACGCGAGGAGATGATCGTGGGACGATGCCGTCGACTGCCATAAGCGCGCGTCCGTATGTGCCGCCGCGGACCGGTATTATATGGGTGGAAGCCAATTATTCGTGCGGCTGACCCTGAAGGCAATGATAACTGCGGGCGGCGCATAATTTTGAGCACCACGAGGCCGCCAAGCTCCAGTACGTAACTCTGCCCGGGCCTTATAATGAAGATATAACCGAGCCGACTGCCGAGACATCTTTACGTTCGAGAATGCCTGGCTTGTTACTCGATGCGGACGATGCTGAGGACTCGCTTCCGACCTCCTCTTCCTTGCGCCGTGGCGTACGCTTGCAGTCCATCGCGTGAAAGCGCACTGCACGTTCGACATGCGAAAAATTCGACAGCAAAATGTCATAACAGAAATGAAGAGGACCTTGTTCCACATGAAAATAATTGAAAGAGGAAATAGATGTCCGTTTCACTTCGGTTTCTTACGATTGACTGCAGAATTCCATACCGGAATGTCGTAACAAGAATGAAGAATTCGAATACGAAACTGAAAAGACTGAATTTGAGGACCTTGTTCCATATGAAAATAATTGAAAGAGGAAATAGATGTCCGTTTCACTTCGGTTTCTTAAGATTGACTCCAGAATGTCGTAACAGAAATGAAGAATTCAAATACGAAACTGAAAAGACTGAATTTGAGGACCTTGTTTCATTAAAATAATTGAAAGAGGAAATACATGTTCGTTTCACTTTGGTTTCTTACGATTGACTATAGAATTCGATACCAGAATGTCATAACAAGAATGAATAATTCGAATACGAAACTGGAAAGACTGAATTTGAGGACCTTGTTTCATTAAAATAATTGAAAGAGGAAATAGATGTTCGTTTCACTTCGGTTTCTTAAGATTGACTCCAGAATGTCGTAACAAAAATGAAGAATTCGAATACGAAACTGAAAAGACTGAATTTGAGGACCTTGTTTCATTAAAATAATTGAAAGAGGAAATACATGTTCTTTTCACTTTGGTTTCTTACGATTGACTCCAGAATTCAACACCAGAATGTCATAACAAAAATGAAGAATTCGAATATAAATTTGAAAAGACTGAATTTTTTAGGACATTATTCCATGAAAATAATAGAAGGAGGAAATACATGTTCGTTTCACTTCGGTTCCTTACAATTTACTCAATTATTATTTTCAATAAAGATCGGCAGTTACCGATGAAATTGCGAGACCCAAACGAGATTCGTACCTCGCGCGGACGCTAATCAAAATCGCGGAAAGCTCGAAAACAATGAGCCAATGGGAAATATATATCTTGGGGCCATCGTTATTATCCATCGTCCTTGTTCGTTCTCTCGAGACAGCGTCGTTGTTAATCAAACCAGACGAGCAATAAACGACGCCGGCCATTAGTGGCACGCTTAAATGGCTGTCGATGACTGTCCTCGGGATTACCGATCGCTACGACCTTTGGCTTCGAAGACTATTAAATCCACCCGAGTAAAATGCTTTTAAAAAAGTGCGAAATTTATGGTTGATCTTCAGCTGTCCGTACCTACGCCAGTCTAATGATCCAATCCTCGGTACTACAATTTCTCAAAATACTATCATTTTTGTGCTATTTTAAATCCGGGAACCGCTTTCAAGGTTTTTTGACAGTTTTGGGAGAGCCTGTATTACACCGAAAACATCTCCGTTGTTTTTATTATGTTGGAAACCAAATTCGCGACCTTCCGTTTCGTAATTCTTTTATTGTATCATTACAACCTCGTTCAGTGACCATTCCTTCTGAACCGTATATCATTGGAAAGCTCTGAATTTTGCGATTTATTTGATATAAAATACTCGTGCTTAAAAAATATATATAAATGACTTTGTTTGAGAAAATGTGGAGGTCGCGATCTTAATTTCCAACCTAAGGAATACCTAATAATACAAGAAAATGTTTGGTTCACCAGGTCATATTTTCCGATATTTCAAGATCATCGTCGTTCTCTTTAAATGAAACGACGTATTTTGATCAGCGTAACATTGCAGCTAATGAAAAGACAAATTCAACCATGTATAATATGATGATCTTCAAATTATCTTCGAAGGAGTTATTCTTCAACAACATTATCTGCCTGAAACATTTTCTCGTATTACTAGAAACAACGGAGATATTTTCGGAGTAAGTCTTCGGTGCCTCGCCCTGTACAGCACTGTGACGGAAGTGGACAATGTGAATCATTTATTTTTCTATCGCATTGAACAAGCGGATTAATTACGTCGAGCAGAAATCAGCTCGAAGCACGGCTGCAAAATTGACGAGTACACCGACGGAACCGTCGTTTTTCGCATTTCGGTTGAGCAAACAACGCGCAGCGTGGATAAATGTTTGCCGCGACGCTGTAAACGAAAAATATTAAATATTCGCCTGTCATTCGCTGCCAGTCTCGCGGAAGGGAACGCGAGGGCCGCGACAACACGCAAATAATGCGCGTCACGTATCATCGTGCGCACCGTGTGTTCCAGTGATTGTCGTACCGCCCGGTAATTTGTTGTGATGGTAATTAGTAAAAACCAGGCGCGTTTAACGCTGTCTCATTGCGGGACGAGAGACGTCGCTCGAGCCCCGAGAAAATATCGCGAAAATGTCTGGCTATCCGCCGTTGAAAACGGCTGATCGTTACATGTCGCTGTCAAACCGGAAATTCGGTTTTATTTAAACAATACAATCGTCGATGGGACCTGAAAACATCGAGTCACCGCGACAATTCGTAATAAAAATTGGTGGACGAAAGTTACTTCGTTTCATATGTTTTTAGTCTACACTCCCAACAGTATACTGTAACTGTAAAAACTTCTGTATTCAAAATGTAGAAACTTTAATTTTACATTACTTTAAACAAACACAGTTTCATATTTTTTGACCACGGCGCGTTTCACCAAAATATCTGAAAAATTTCATGAACTGTAACTTGTAACTTTACACTGATACTGTCAAAATATAAACGATGTTTCTCCGAAACTTCGATGCGAAATCAGGATTTTTCGGTTTTTTTTTTTGATTGTCAGTTGACGTTCGTTCCCCTGAATGAAATGCGACGCGTAAATGTTTAGAGCGAGGAAGAAATGTTCACTTCTGGCGAGGATTTCGGCGAGACTTGTTATCGCGCGCTGGGTCGCGAATTATTTCGGGATCGCGTGCAAAACGACGGGACCAGCAGCCCGAGAAGGGATGATTAACGGTTACGCGGCCGGGCTCAGTTTTCCAAAGACAATTATTTAACTCGTCAATATTGAACAGCGTTCAATTAGAGGCGAATTGAAATGAACACCGTGAACGGTTCAACAACCGTCCACCACCCCCTACCCACGTTTTCCTCGTCGACCACCCCCGTTCGCTGATACAGCGATACCGTGTCGGTTTTAAATCCCGTTCCACGGACCGCGATTCGTAAATGAAAATCTGTCGGCGGGATCGTGGAACAGAGGCACCCCTGCGCGCTATATCGGATAACATTTATTTGTCGAAGAGACGTCCAGCGAAACGGGAACAGGATATATATGCTCTACGTGTTTTAACCGTGCGCGTCGCACGGCGCTGGAATTCACTTATTTGTTCTCGTTTCACACAAAATTCCAAATCTTAAAAAATATAAGTGGCACGAAACCGTGTTTCCGATCAAAGTTGTAGGGCACAGAGAAAAGTATATAACGATTGCTTGACATTGCAGTGACCTTGGATAGTTTCGTGAAGACCGTGAAATTTCATATTCAAGTTTGTTTCTGATCAATAAACTGTCTCTTGGAGTAAATTTCGAGCTGAACACTTAAAACAAAGGGGGATTTGTTGGCTGCAATATTGAACACGATTGAACAAAGGGTTGAAGGCACAGAGAAGAGAGTGCGATAATTTTTTGACGTTGAAGCGACCTTGGGAAGTTTTGTGAAGGTCGTCAAATTTCATATCAAAGTTTGTTTTTGATCAATAAACTGTCTCTTAGAGTAAATTTCGAACGAAACACTTAAAACAAAGGGGGATTTGTTGGCTACAATATTGAACACGATTGAACAAAGGGTTGAAAGCACAGAAAAAAGAAGGGGTTAATTTTTTGACGTAGAAGCGACCTTGGGAAGTTTCGTGAAGGTCGTCAAATTTCATATTCAAGTTTGTTTTTTATCAATAAACTGTCTCTTAGAGTAAATTTCGAACAAAACACTTAAAACAAGGTGGATTTGTTGGCTATATAATTGAACATGATTCAACGAAGGGTTGAAGGCATAAAGGAAAGTAGATGACGATTATTTGGCATTGAAGCGACCTTGTGAAGCTTTATGAAGGTCGTAAAATTTCACACGCAAATTTATTTTTCATAAAAAAATTCTCTTGGACAACATTACGAACAAAACACTTAAAACAAGTGGGCATTGATTGCTACAATATTGGACATGATTCAGCGAATGGTTGAAGGCACAGAGAAGAGTATATGATAATTGTTTGACATTGCAGTGACCTTGGAAAGCTTTGTGAAGATCGTCAGATTTCATACACTTTATTTTTGATCGAAAAACTGTCGCTTGGAGCACATTTCGAACAAAACGCTTAAAAGAACGGGGTTTCGTTGGCTACAATATTGAACACGATTCAACGAAGGGTTGAAGGCACAGAGAAGAGTACAAGATGATTGTTTGCCATTGAAGTGACCTTGAAAAGCTTTGTGAAGAACGTAAAATTTCATATTCAAGTTTGTTTTTTATCAATAAACTGTCTCTTGGACCACATTTTGAACAAAACACTTAAAACAAGGTGGATTTGTTGGCTACAATATTGAACATGATTCAACGAAGGCTTGAAGGCACAGAGAAGAGTACAAGATGATTGTTTTACATTGCAGTGACCTTGAAAAGCTTTGTGAAGATTGTAAAATTTCATATTCCAGTTTGTTTTTGATCAATAAACTGTCTCTTAGAGCACGTTTCGAACAAAAAACTTAAGACAAAGGGGAATTTGTTGGCTACAATAATGAACACGATTCAACGAAGTGTTGAAGGCACAGACAAGAATACAAGATGATTGTTTGCCATTGCAGTGACCTTGAAAAGCTTTGTGAAGATCGTAAAATTTCATATTTAAGTTTGTTTTTACCAAGAAACTGTCTCTTAGAGCACATGTCGAATAAAACGCTTAAAACAAAGGGGAATTTGTTGGCTACGATACTGAACATGATTGAACTCCGGGTTGAACGTACAAAGTAACATAAAAGATGGCGCTGAAACCTGCTAGGTACTCACCAGGAAATTACGAACGTACCTAGACACTAGATTCGCAACATTGTGGGACGTCCCTCTGGACCTCTCCTCGGGTTTCGTCTGTCCTCCCTTGCTCCTCTCGTTTCACTGCCTACCTGTTCGTCTCGCGTCGGCCAATAACCCGCCTGACGGCTGCGCGTAAAATTGGCCGGAACGCATTTTTCCATTAGTCCGGTGCCCGAGCCACGTTACAAATTATAGGTGTACTCTCGTTGGAGAGCCCCGATGAAACGAGGGAACCGATATGCGCTCGCCGTGGCGTTTTCCTCCCTTGCGAGCGTCGCTTCTGATCAGAGTGTTATTGGCGGCGGGAAGGAGTACGCGACGCGCAAAAACCGCTGACGCCAGATTTCGGAACGGGAATTAACGCTCGATCCTGCGACTCGATCGACTCCTGCCCCTCAGACGGATGATTAATCGGCTCGACGAAACCTCCACGCAGTGAGAACATAGTTTTTTCGAACAAAGATCGCGAAGGGTGGAAACTATCATCTGTCTGTGAACATTCACCTTGAACCTTAAACCAGAATTATTTGGCAGTTTCGCTCCTAAAGAAAACCTCCCGTGACGAGTTTCGATTCGGCATCCCTACCACAAGGGTAGTGGACTTGATTTTAGGGAATTGTGATCTATTTCTTCCGATCTGCTCAACAAAAAATCACGTAAAAATTCATGAACGTTCTACCCAATAGCACGCACGACCGTAAATTTTTTCAGAATTGTTGGTTGCGAGGTGGATTTTTCAAAAAATCCGAAAGCACGAAATTTTATATTGAAGTTTTCAGTTGATCACATTTATATTATCGTGTTAGTTGCGTAAAAATTTCTCGGACCGTGCAAACATGTTTAAAAAAAATTGGAGATCCCGAAGAATGGCCTAATGAGAATAATTGAATGAAATTGTCCGGCCGATCGGGCGCAGTTATAAACGCTCCGAGCAATCCGGGTGAATTCAATCTTGCGATTTTTCTGACGCGTGCAAGCGGAATACAGGGATATACACGTACACGAAAGGAACGAATCCGCGAGTCGAATCGCGTCTCGAATTACGGGACCTCACGCGAAACGGATACGAACGCGGAATCGGTCTCGTGATCGTTCCGAGTCGCGATGGAGTCACTTATCGTTAGGAGAAGCGCAGCGCCGCCGCGCCGTTGTCGTTCGTTAAATTACAATTTAATGTTGCTCGTGCATCGCGAGCAACATCGTCCGGAGTAATCGATGGATTAAACCGCTCGCGGATTCCGCGGAAAAGCGGCAAATGCGATTTTAATGTCAAGCGGTCTCTGGACCGGCCCGGTATTTTCCACGGGCGTGTCTTTAACGAGCCGTACCTCTATCATTCTCTCTCGTTCTATCCCATTCTCTCGCGAAATCCCCGGCGGCTGGTTTTGCCATTTCGTAACGTTATATTCGTTCGAGGCCTGCGGTATTCACCGAGGCACATCTATTATAAATATGAGGTGACCCAGGCCAGCGAATCGCGCACAAGAACGGAACGAACGTCCACTTCGAAACGGAATTTCTAGAGCTCGGTTTGCTTGGTCGACGCTGAAAGCCGCTCCCGTAATCGGGATCTCTGGCTCTGACCACTTCCCGATGAAATACATACACGCTTATTCAGAACGTTGCCGCTGGAAAATACAATTCGGGATCCCCGGGAAAACGAATTTCACTGTCGACTCACCCGAATGTGTGTTTCCTTCTTCTCGTCTCGATCTCGAAGCGCTGTCGTTCCTGCAAGACGAGGCAGCTTCCTTGCAGCAATAGTTCTGAAAAAATAAGGGTAGTTGAAGAAAAGGATCCTTAGACCATCGTGGATAACAAGATAAAGTGTCGGAACACATTGTTCCGACATAAATCATTTAACGAAATGAAGTTGTAATTGCGAATGAAACTGTTACCAACATATTTGTCACTTTCTCTGGATAAAACGAGCCCGAACACGACGTAATTCGATCCACAATTTGATCGAGATGAAACGTCGTTTTTCTACTATGTCGCGGATTAAACGCGTAAACATGATCCAAACTGCAACGCGTTTGGACTCGTTCTAATCAGAAAAATATCGCGAATATGTCAGTGAAAGTTTCGTAAAGAAATAATCAAAAATACACAAGTTTTATCAATAAATACAGTACAGGGGGTACATCTGTACACGATACTGTAAATCATAGTATTTCCGAAACAACTGCCCAAAGCGCTCCTTAACACTATATTGCCTAAGGAAGTCATTTTGACTGCTTTTCAATTAGAAAAACAATTATGTATACAATGACACAGCTTCTTAGAATTTTGTGATTTCTTGTACACCATATAAATGCGTTTATTAATCATTGTAGTTGCCTCCCCCTCCTTCATTTCCGGTATATATATATATATATATATACAGGGTGTCTCACCTGATTTTGACATCTTGATTTTTTCGCTATTGTTACTCGTAGCAAAAACTGTTTCAGCATAGGCTTGAATGGTATCGAGTGGAGCATATTTTGATGTTATTAGTTTCTTCGTGAGTGGACGCGTAGTATATATGTGTGTTATACCTGTATTGCCCAAAAGCAGTCATTTTTACTACTTGGGAAATTTTCAATAATCAAATGACTTTTATTATTGAATCAAGTAAATTTCTTATATGGCCAGTTCGGCTCCGGATTGGAATAACAGTTTATATTTTTTTGATTACCGTCACACGATAACATACAAGTTCATGATAAATTGTCGATTTGAGCATATACTTGATAAGTTTCAGTTGTTCGATAACTAAAGTAGTAACTTGTTATTCGAATCTTTATGCCAGGCCTGCCCACGCGCCTCGTTCCCCTTGAACGCGCTACGTATGACTGTAAATAATATGAAAAATATTAAAAATTAATTTTAAACAAATTTCTTTACACATTAGTTATTCTTTCGCAATGCAGTCATTTTAACTGCTTTGGGGCAATATAGGTATATACTAAGTTTCAGTCTTTCTAGTGTTAAAGGGTCCTTAGACGATCAAAAATATTGTCAATACGCCTATCAATAATATTGACGATGCCCATTGAAAGAGAATATTGACCGTTTAGCAGCGGTTCAACGCATTGTCATATTTTTAGCTTCAATATTATTGTCAACCTGCATCGACAATATTATTGATCGTCTAGGGGCTCCTTTACCGTTCCACAAATTCAATAAAAATGTGAAATAAGTAGAGAACGATGTCGTCGCGGCACTAACGAAGCAGAATCTCGGTTTCTTTATGGTCGGCGAGGTACTGGCTAAAGAGAACGTACATCTTAATGCGATATTTTGGTTTACGCGAGACTTTTAAGGTCGCGTCGGTGTTCATTAACGCGCCGAAATGAAAATATGAATTCGGTCGAAGAAAAAAAGAGCGAACCCGTGTAGCAGCGAGTGCCACCGATTCGAGGGGAGAGTCCACGCATTAAAACGGTAACGATCCCGGCGGATTCTTAAGTGAACGAAATACGAGCCTCGTCGTTATAGACGGCGGGGGTGGGTGGGTCGGTCGCGTTAATGACGGAATCTCTTCCACCCCCTCCCCTCCCTGGTTTTTCCATCGCCCGGCTTCTCCGATGGAACTTCTTACGAGCAATTCCCGGCTAAAAGGATTCGACAATAAACAACGGTGAACCTCGAAATTAGGCGACGCCGGTTGCAAGTCTCCGTCAAAAACCCCTCATACCTTGCAAACCACCCCCGGATGCTGGACAGGCAATGGATTAACGACGTTGCGACCAAAAAATTACTGAAACATGATAGAGGGTAGATTGGACTAGCACTTCATTCAATATTTTATTTGTTGTTTCAAATGTTTCACGATGTGTTGTACTTGCAGTAATTAGAATTATTAGGCTCCGGATTTTATGCATTTATAATAAAAATAAGCAGTCCAATTTAAAACAGTGAAAATATTCAAAGACTTTAAGAGTATGAATATATTATTTTCAGTACATTCAAATTATTAATGAAGAATATAAATTTATATTTAAAACAGTGAAAATATTCAAAGACTTTAAGAGTATGAATATATTATTTTCACCACAAGCAAATTATTAATGAAGAATATAAATTTATATTTATATTCTTCTCAAAACAGTGAAAATATTCAAAGACTTTAAGAGTATGAATATATTATTTTCAGCACATTCAAATTATTAATGAAGAATATAAATTTATATTTAAAACAGTGAAAATATTTAAAGACTTTAAGAGTATGAATATATTATTTTCATCACATTCAAATTATTAATGAACAGTATAAATTTATATTTATATTATTCTCGAAACAGTGAAAATATTCAAAGACTTTAAGAGTATGAATATATTATTTTCAGCACATTCAAATTATTAATGAACAATATAAATTTATATTTATATTCTTCTCAAAACAGTGAAAATATTCAAAGACTTTAAGAGTATGAATATATTATTTTCAGCACATTCAAATTATTAATGAAGAATATAAATATAAATTTGAAATAATCATTTGAATGTGGTGAAAATAATATATTCATACTCTTGAAGTCTTTGAATATTTTTACTGTTACAATGATTATAATGTTATATTGATATAAATTTATATTTATATTCTGCTTTGTATAAATTTATATTTATATTCTTCATTTATATTTTTATTTTGCATAAACATCCGGAGTCTAATAATGACCATCTCTAGGAAGTTCGGTACAGGAATTATTTTATGCTCCCTATTAGGGTTGAGCTGCTTCAACAAGCAGTTCCTCCGAAATTTTGTTAGCATCTGTTACACATGACCAGAAAACAACCATGCTCGAGTGTTCTAATCGCAGGAACAGTAATATTTTGATTACGATCAGAAATAATGTTCATGCTTCAACGTACCTGTGTAGAATTATGCAAATGAGATCCGTTTAACGTGTACTCCTTGGCTACAGAAGTTTTCGTGCTTCGTACGATAATAATGATAATTATGATAACAGCTGGGGTTGCATAGGGTCAGTTAATATTTTGTTGACCGAGCATTAAACCATCACAAATATTTCATGGAGAAGCAACCGAACTGAAATTCCTAATTAATTGCAAAAATTCAAGAATATGATTCTATTGTGATCAATAATCATATTTTTCTTTTCGAACCTGCCGAGAAATAATTAACGTTTGCGAATTTATTTTAAAGAATGTACCGAGGCAATCTTTTTGAGTTTACGGGGATATTTTACTATACTAATTTAAAGCGATTAACGCGACTTATCAAATTGAAAAAAGCTATAAATAATTTTGCTGCGGTACCTTAAAAACAATCTTTCATAAAGAGATAGAATTCTAAACAAAATAATATTAGATCGCGTTGGTGCGAGGGTGAGTTGTTTGTTCACGATCGAAATTGCTATCGTCGTGACCGACGGAAAAATCCTGAGACCACTTTAAGATAATTTCCACGTTAATCGAATGAATCAAATCGACCGAATAGATTAATAATAAAGTGAAGGAACTATTGTTACAGAAGACCGAGGGGGGGCCCATTGGAAGATCGAAGGGCGCCCGTGAACGTCGAAGGAGCGCGGCTTATCGCGGGTAAGTGTATCTAATTACCCTTGCCGTTTACGTCAACGATTTGCAGTGATTTACGGCGAAATTGTGCCGGCGACCTTCGGCCAGCGAAACCACGGTTCCGGGACACCATGACGCTATGGGGGGCTACGAGGAGGGTACGGGAGGGAACGGGAACGAATCAGCTAAGCGGTCCGCGGGTAAAAAACACTAAAGGATTCGGTCATTTATCACGGCGCTGCTGGCCCCCGGGGCACCACAGGAATGAAAGGGGGAGGAATATAATCCGTTGGACAGACTAATCGCGCACTAACTATCCACATATTATCTACAATAATTCCATAGTAACCGACTGGAGGGGAGAACGCCGGGGTCCCATTCGACCGGGCGACGCGAATCGATTTCAGAGATCCTACGCTACGGTTTGGATCATCGAGCCACGTGAACAATGCCAGCTACAAGTTTTATTGTGATTGCGACCTTGATTGAATTCGAAAGGATTTTTGTTGTGACTCCGGTGAGACCTGGCGTGACCTGCTGATAATTAAGGACTGCGTCTCTTAGACCGACGACACTCGCGCGTTACTGCACACAGTCATCACAGTACACTCACACGCCGCTAGACCACGTATACGTACGCGAGGATTGCTTGGGTTCGGGATTCCACTCCTGATTGCTAAATAATGCAAAGACGGGGTTTCTTAGTAGTCAAAATCGTTGGATAAAAGATCAATCTAGGGGGCTATTTGCCACAAAAGTCCTACTTTTACGTTTACGACGCGTGATTCTCATTATTCGGCAGTATATCGACAGCCTCGATAGGCGGCAGCACCGTCGCCTGTCCATTGTTTCTCGCGGCTCCGCGGCATGCTGCCGAATAATGAGAATTACGCGTCGTAAACATAAAAGTAGGACTTTTGAGGCAAATAGCCCCCTAGATTGATCTTTTATCTAGCGATTTTGACTACTAAGAAATCCCGTCGTTGCATTATTAAGAAATCAGGAGCAGAATCCCGGACCCTTGCAATCCTCGCGTACGTATACGTGGTCTAGCGGTGTGTGAGTGTACTATGGTGACTGTGTGCAGTCACGCGTGAGTGACGCCTGACTAGGAGACGCAGTCCTTAACGAGCAGACTAAATTGTCTGCACACCGATTACAAGAAATAGAAACTAAATTGAACGTTTCTTCCTCGCTCGATGATTTTAACAGAGGAGAAATCACATATTGACGTATTGAATTTTTACAATTTTTCAACAATTTTCGATTTTATCTACTCGATTTTGCTGTAAATGTATAAAGATCCGCAGTCCGTGACTGCGAATTTGCGAATGAGACTGTGAATTTATTTTCGGAGTACAGCGGATGAAGCTTTTTGAAACTGTACGGATATTTTTACTGTACTATTGAAGTAAACAATCCAATTTTTCCAGTTGAAAAGAGCTATAAATAATTTTGCTGTAGCAGCTTATGTTCGGCTAGTCGTCGAGGAGGAAGCTTGATGCAAACTACGGAAGCGTAACAGACTTTTGTGAATTTTTTAAACAACGCACCACTGAACCAACAAAGAGAAATTGGAATTTGTCTAATTAAAATCAAGTCTGAGTTGATAAATATTGTGGATAAATTAAAATCTCTCTCTCTCTCTCTCTTGGACGGGTAGGTTCTCTTATATTGAACGGCATAAAAATTTCGTTGAAAATGGAAGAGCATTGCTTCCGGAGGATCATTAAAGAAAAATATAAACGTTTACACAATGCCTCCCATCGGATGCCCCGGACTCGATACGAGGGCAAGCTGTTTTTGGCTTTATTTACCGGCTCTCCGGCAGTAATTTTGAGTCCTGTCGCGCGTAAATAAAGTGAACCCGAGCGTGGAAATTAATTAGTGTACCGACGGGCAAAGTATAGGGAAAACTCGCCTCGGCATCGCCATTTAATTGACAAACAAATTTCATTTGCCGTTCGACCCGCAACCTGCTCCGTATAATCGGTGATACTTTATTGAACGTGATCGTTTTATTGGCCAGGCCCCCCAACGTCGATGTATACAGTATGTACACGCGTGCACATACGATCCCGATCTCATTGCGTTCGTTAACCTTTCCCGTGATGCCCTACGAACACGAACGTGGCTTTCGTTTAATTTTCCCTCGCTCGTTATTTTGCGAAATTTGCGCTCCAACGATTCGCCGATAATTGGCTGTTCCAACTTCAAATCAGCTGTTAAGACAATTTTAATGCCAGGCTGGTCCAGTGACAATTCCCTGATGTGGTCGTTAACAAGAATTTTATGTCGCAAATCCGTTGATACCAAATGGTAGAAACATTTGAAGATTTTTCAAATATTAGTACGCTGTTTCTAACCAGTCACGTTTAAAATAGCAAAACGGTTAATTTAAGAATATCAATTTACACCTTGAAGGTTATTACAATTTACAAAATAAAAATTGTCAAGCTTGATTGCGAAGAACAGAAAATAATTGACATTGTGTTTCTTGTGTTTCTCGAAATCGCGTTCCAATAAATTGGTTGTCCCCATCATTTTAATTTAAATCGATTAGCTATGAAATAATTGGTAAACAAGCGACAGACGAGGGAACGATGGAAAATTTCGTTCCCGAAGCCTCGAGAGGTTTTATTTAATATAATTAGCCGAACTTTCGGCGCAGCGCACACGAATAGTTTCGAGCAACAGTATTTTTAAGAACTATTTAATTGAAACGAGGACTTCAAATTATTCTATAGTCGATAATTGATTTACCGTCATCGAGGTCTGACACTGGAGAAACGAATCGAAATTGTGTATGTTTCGGTTTCGTTAATTAAATTACTTCGACTATGTGGAATGGGGGTGTAATTATGCAATCGACAAGTGTAAACAAAACATCCCCCATCGCCGAACGGTTTAAACAATTTTTCTATAGTAGAATCAAAAGCAACGAGGATGTACAGATGTAGAAATTATTTTCTCGATTGATCCCATTAAGATTAATTATGCAATCGACAAGTGTAAACAAAACATCTCCCCTCGCCGAACGGTGTAAATCATTTTTCTATAGTAGAATCAAAAGCAACGAGGATGTACGGTTGTAGAAATTATTTTCTCGAATGATCCCATTTAGATTAATTATGCTATCGACAAGTGTAAACAAAACATTTCCTATCGCCGAACGGTTTAAACAATTTTTCTATAATAGAATCAAAAGCAACGAGGGTGCACGGATGTAGAAATTATTTTCTCGAATGATCCCATTAAGATTAATTATGTAATCGACAAGTGTAAACAAAACATTTCCTATCGCCGAACGGTTTAAACAATTTTTCTATACTAGACTCAAAAGCAACGAGGATGTACGGTTGTAGAAATTATTTTCTCGAATGAACCCATTAAGATTAATTATGTAATCGACAAGTGTAAACAAAACATTTCCTATCACCGAACGGTTTAGACCATTTTTCTATACTAGAATCAAAAGCAACGAGGATGTACGGATGTAGAAATTATTTTCTCGAATGATCCCATTAAAATTAATTATGCAATCGACAAGTGTAAACAAAACATCTCCCCTCGCCGAACGGTGTAAACTATTTTTCTATAGTAGAATCAAAAGCAACGAGGATGTACGGATGTAGAAATTATTTTCTCGGATGATCCCATAATCCGATGGATGTGTACCGTTTTATGGGATGAGAAGAGGATCCTTTCTCCAATCTCCCATGGTCGTATTATCGGGTATTATCGGGCCATATGGAATTTGGGCCCGAAAATAGTCCCGTGCAGGAAATTGCTAACGACTTAAACGTTGGGGCGGTGCTTTCAGGGACCGTGAGTCCCATGGGGCCCTAGTTGTGATGGATGGAGGTTGGCCAGTCTGTAATTTGAAGGCGTTACATGTGTACCCTAACGCGTAGTTCTGCAACGATCCTCCATATGTCCCCGATTGTCGTCCTCTTTAACCTCCGGTAGGTGTATGGTGTGTATCCCACACTGGCCGACCAGCGAATTCCATTATGAAACGGACCGGACGTTGCTAACGAATTTTTTCCTCGTTTCCCGCACCCCAGCTGCTGCGAATAACATTCTCTCGGGCTAATCGTTCCATTGTGTCGCGAACGCTCCGTTTATTTTGCACGCCGCCGACGATCTGAGCGATTTTTGCTGTCGCGAAACTTTCTGTCGATTTATCTGGTCGTATTTCCCCGGAAAATTAGGGGAATTAATTATAGAATTAATTTTGGATGAATTTCGAAGGAATTTCGAAGAGGTCACTTCTAATAATAATGAAAGAAAAGTACTGTTTCGCTCGTATTTGTATATTTGCAGAAGGCACGAAGGCATACAAATTTTTTTCTTATTAATCTTGATCTATAATATTAATCTTGACAATTTGCAAAATTGTGTTAAATCATTCTTGCTATTTCATTCTCGTATAATATCGACCCGAGAGATTGCTTGCTTATCAACGCAGCAAACGAGGAGCACAAAGTAGAAACGAGTAATTGCACCAGGTAGCAGCAGCGCTCAGAATGACCATGTTACTCGTTCGGTAACGTTATCAAAGTAAACTGCATTATATTTAATCCGCGGATTTTATGCAAAACTTAAAAAAAAAGATTTTCAATATAATTGGAGCTTACTAAGGGGAAACAAATCTTTTCTCAAATTTTATCATGAAGACAAAATATATAATAATAATGTTTAAGAATTAAAAAATTGTACCGCACAAACTGCGGATATTTATGCAAAATAAAAATAATTTCCTTTGATTTTAAGGGATAGGAGCAAACTAAACATGTCCTTCTTTTAATAATTTTAGGGTAGACTGGAGATAATATGTTGGAGTTCTTTTTCAAACTTTTCTACTGCCTTAAATTTAAATGACTCATTTTTGTTATAAATGCATGCAATTAACAGTTTAACATTAGATTTACGGGACCCGTCAAAATGACGGGTTCTAATATTCTTAATTTGCGATTATTAAGATTGTAAAAGTGCTTTCCTGAGGAATTATTTATGAAATTTATTTCTTTGGGTATATATTATTGGAAAAATAGCCAAAGATTTGGATAGACACATCCTTGTTATGTTTATAAAGTAATGTGAAATAGTTATTTCTACAGCTCCGTAAACCTAGCGTTAACTAAATAATTAATAATGCTAGCAAAACTAACACCAGTATCATCATACCAGTACCGTGGAACTCCCAATTGAAACGAACAGCTTTTTCCCTAGGACAGAAAATGCACACCGAAACGAAAACAACTTTCACGCAAACCTTGTCAACAGTCATCGAGCCAAAAACTTCACAAATCACCGAAGAGGCTGCAACTATAAACCGGTCGTCTCCGAGATGCATTTATTTGAAGCAAAAAAGGTCTTCGACAGTTTGGAGCGTCGACGAAGATCCAGCACCTCAATGGTTGATAGCGGAAGCCCTATCTGCTGTCAATAGGGCCACCGAGGTATGCGGACAATAAATTTTACATTTACAAATTTTTCTTTCTCTCGGTACACTTTTTTCACTTCGGAAACATTGAAAATTAAAAACCAGAATATTCCCTTAACACTAAAATGACAAGATTGTATTAATTGCAGCTGTCCACGCTATTTATTATCTCAGTCTCAATCTTTATCATCATTATAATTTTAATAATGATAAAAAGGAAAATTTGGCCATTTTGACCGACAGTGGTTTAGCGTTAAATATTTCTGGCATGAGCGATGCGGGGTTAATCAAAGAGCCCGTTCATCTTTCGAGAACTCTATTCGACGGATAATGGAGTACAGTTAACGTAAATGTTTTTCCGTTGTTTTCCCGGCACGCGATATCGACCGATCGAATCGAATCAGCACAGCGAGCGACGGACAAAGGTGGAAGCATCGTCGAGCAAGGAGACCGAGTGAGTTGTTCGACCAATGGAAAACATCCGAAAAAATTCCCCTTTTTTCACCGTTCTTTTTTTTTATTTTAATCGAAAAAAAACCTGCCTATTTTTTCGGCTGCCGGCGAAAATTCGAGGCGGCCGAAATGATTGCAGCCGGATTCATCGAATTTCTCCGTGGACGCGTGCACGTTGCACGTTGCACGCCGCTCGATGATAAAATGGAATTCATAAAAGTATCCGATGAAATTCCAACACGTAAATCGTAATATGCTGGCCGGCGATTTCGTGCGGGAATTGTAGACATTTCTCCTGTGTCAAACGCGACGGAGAAATTTTACAATCATTCCTACGATCGCGGAATTTCGCGAACGTTGCTCGACGTACGTTCCTCGAAGCCTGATACGGTGGTGCTCGCTTAAATTTCACTGAATATATCCAACGAGAACGACGCCGCTGCTCCTAAACGACGAGCAAGTATAGGGGTAGTGCTCACTTCCCCCACAACTTCAGTAATTTTTATCTTAACTTTTCAAAGGCAGTGCCAATGGATTGCTGAGATTCTTCCGATTAAAACGAGTCCAAACACGCCATACATCGGTCTACTTTCACAGACTTCGTTATAGCGATCATACGTATATTTTGTTTATGTTATTTACATCAAGTCTGTAAAACTAGTCCGATCTACGTCGTGTTTGGACTCGTTTTAATCGGAAGACTCTCAGCAATCCATTGGTACTACGTTTAAAAAGGTAGGATAAAATTTACTGAATTTGTAATTTTTTTTATAGCACGCTTATTCTTTGCTATTCCCTTACTTTGTTGAGCTGTAGTCAAGCTAATTTCTGGAAGAGACAGGCTATCCCGTGAAGCAAGAATGTCGCTTTGGGATTTCAAACTTTGTAAATTCAAGTGAGCACTACAAGTTAAACAAAAATATATTATGTACAGTATTTTTGTGTATGTATTTTTTTAAAGTAATACTTTAGCTCAATCTGAGCACGATCTAGCGCAACTCTGCACAATAGAGAAAATTGAAAAAAAATGAAAAGCGGTAGGCTACTTAAAAAATCGTTTTTCTCAATTTTCGTCAAACTTAGCACAACTCAGCTGAACTGTTGAAATTATTCAATTCAACAAGTGGGGGGCTTCTAGGAGGCGGTACGCGTCGATGATTTCGGAACTCGAACAGAAACTGAGTCGTACGAAAATGAATCTTGACGAAGCTCTGGAGAAAAAATTGATAGCGAAAGAGAAGTACAAAAGGTCATTATATTTTCACATGTAAAATACAGCTGTTTTCCCTTTTCCTAACCGAAGCTAAGATATGCTAAAACATTACAGAACTTTGGAGGATGTGAAGTTGGAAGCTCGAAAGGAGAACGAGATGCTTCAAGAGAGAATCGTTCGAATCTGCACGTCTGTCCTTGAGAATTTCGGTCCTCGCATGGCCGAAAAACGAGGGTGCAACTATCAACTGAAATGCAGCAAACGCCTGAGATATCGTGAGAATCTCTTCAGCAGGCTGCGCGAAAAGGTGAACGCATGGATCGATACATGAAAGTCATCGAGAAATTCGCTAAGTGAAAGAGGTCTACGAATTAATTAGTACACTTAACAATTTTGTCAGTTGCGGGTGGTAGTGACGAGGTCGAACAAATTAAAACGGGAATTGACGAAGACGAGGGGAGCCCTGAAGAGCAAAGCGGAGAAATGTGAATCGACCCGCAAATGCTTCGAGAAACTGCAACAGGAGATGGACACGAGCGAGGTCAACTTGAATAAATTGATTTCGGAGAACCTGGAGCTTCGAAAGAGGATAGAGGACACTCGGGAATGGGTGCAGAACAATATCAGCAAGGAGAACCATGAGAAAAGCAACGCTGTTCATTATAGAGACATGCAGAGGAGCAGGGAGTTGGTGAACTTGAAGAAGAAGGCGGACGAGGACTTTACAATGATCACGCAGCTGAGAAGCAAGTGTGTTCACACTTCGATCGAGCATAGATCGAACACGGAAGATCTGCAGTAATGTAACCGGTTAGTCGTCTAGAATAACAGTTAATCGGTTGAATCATTTAGGTTGATAAGATCGGAATCAACGAATGCCAACAAGGGGTTCTTGCTGAACAGCTACAAAAGCCAGTTGGCAGACTTGAACAAGGAGAAGAGCCAACTTCTGTCGAAAATCAAAAATTTCGAGAACGATATTTCAGCTGTGAAGTCGAATAATTCGCAATTGAAAGCCAAGGTGGATATTCCAAATGAAAATTATTAAATACTTCATGAGTATTTTCTTTCGTTAATGTGCATTGTTCTGTAGATCTCAATTTTGAACAGCGAGAAGGACAAATTGCTTTCTCACAACGAGAAATCGAAGGCTGACATGGAAAAGGTACAGGTACACATACTTCAATCAACAGCGTTAAACAAAGTTTATCTGTTAACAAAAATTAGACATTTTTATAAAACGCCATAATTGACAAAATAATGTACAAAGGTGTCACACCAAATTTGAGCTTCTTAAATATCTTGTTTATTTTGTGTAACAGGAGAAGTGTCAAATGATAAAAATATTCGATTCGAAGAAACAGAGCTATAATGCTAACTATATCTAATCAATAATACTAATTATAATAGTAAAATATTCGTAGTAATTGAGTAACGGATGAAAATAGTGAAACAATAACTGTGATCTGAAAGATTAATAAAGGAAGTGTTATTGAATTACAATAAATGTTCAATAACGTCCATTTTTAGTCAGAAACGCAAACTGGTAGAAAGTTCGAAGAGGCAGTGCAACAGAAGGTTGAGAACATGAGAGCTAACTATGAGGAGACTATTAAATCAATGACAACGAAATTATCAGTCGCGAAAAATGAAAACGTGGAGTACTTGAGGAGCGTAAAGGTATAAACGAAAATATATTTATTCGTAGAAACTGAAAAATAAATTCTCGCTTGTAGAGAAGGATTTTTATTTTGGATTTGTTTTTAACGATTCCAGGACTTCTTGAAGAGGCTCTGCGACACTCAAAGCGACTACGAGAAGCAGAGAAATCCAAAAGCGGACGAACCTAGTGAAAAAGAGGCTCAGAAAACCGCGTGTAATATTCTCAACATGACACCAGAAGAATTATCTGGCTTCATTAACGGAAAGACACCTAACTCGGTAAATTGATCTTGAAAATTAGCGAATTTATCATTAAATTATTTCACTCGTGACAGGCTTGTGACAAACTTTTCTGTAAATCAAATCAAATCAAATCTAAATGTCCCAAATATGTCGATAAAAATTTTATAAAAATCTAATCAAACACAAAAAAGTTTTCGCACCAAAAATTCTCATAACATCGCAGTTATTAAAGATAACTAATAAAGATCCTGTACGCTCATTTTTCCAACACAATCTTACGTCCACAATAAATTCATTTGCAACCTAGGTTAACACCTGGACATTAGAACTGAACCGCATAGTGACGAAGTCTAATTTTTCCGAGAATCTATCGAAGTTTTTGTTGAAGAAAGCAACGAGAAGACTGAGATCGTAATGGAGGATCTACGAAGGGCAGTTGAGATGATATTTTTAAATAAACATTTTTCTAAATTGTTCGCTTGTATATTAAGGAACAAGTGTACGGTCTAATATTTTGATTAACGGTTTAGTATTGAATGTATTGATGTTTCTATTTGTAACACTTTTTTCGTGTGAAAAAAAACAACTTTAAACCCTGATGGACGAGAATTTCATTGATTGGGAGAAAGGTAAACAAGTATTTTGAAAGAATGTATTTGGTATTAAAACTGCGATTATGTTCCTATGAAGTGGTAAGTATAATTCGAACGACGATCGTAGATAAATGGGCACGAGTAAGTCGCATGAGTTATAAACAGCGATAAATGCTTAGGAAAAGTGACGGAAGCTCCGCGGATCACAATAGTACAATAAACATTGCTGGACTGCGGATTTTCATGCAAAATAAGAATGATATAAGAATGCACTTATTCTTTGAATTATTTTAAGGAGACGAAAAATACTGTAACAATGTTTTTCGATTTCTCTAATTTTTCCAGTTTGTTTGATTTATTCATTTTACGCGAGACAAATGCATAAAACCCGCAGTCCAGTAATAATAAAAAAGACAGCGTATCAAAGTGAAAAATGATCAGAAAAAGGCTTCCTCGGAACGAACTACTTTGATTAAAGGACCACTGAAACAACCATTTCTTAATTATCGCTCTGCAGCTCGCTGGACCCAGTGGCATCTGGCGCCTTCTGCAGCTGAGCATTCTGGAATCTCTCGTAGCCATTGCTGTCCCCATAGATCTTCCTTCCAGGGACTCTGTCGTCATCCTTAACGCTGACTTCGGTTCCAATCTGCACCGGCCAGGGCAGTTTGCCATCGTCCCTGACGGACACCTGGTTGGCCAGCTTCCTGTCGGTGCTCTGATCGATTGGCTCGTTATTCCTGAGACTCTCTATCGCCATCTTGCGTCTAGCTTCCTCGTCAGGGTAGGAATAAGGCCTGTCGAAGCTGGACCTCTTCAGATAGGAGTCGTAAGCATCGTAGAGTCGTCTGAAACGGTAACCACTCGGATCGACGTTCCCCGGAATGCGTTTGAAGGCCCTGTCCCTGGCCCCAGGTGTCCTTGGAGCTTCGTAGGGTCTGGGATAGTTCCTCAGGTCCACGGGTTTGCGGACTATTTCAGGAAGCGTCGCGTAATAGATGATCCTCTTTGGTTTTGGCGTTGGTCTGGTACCTCTGTAGAGGTCCAGGTCCTCGTCTCTGTATCTGATGAAGTATAATACCCTATGTTAAATCTGCAGAGTGCTATAGAGCATAGAGACGAACTTCGTTTTCCATTCATTCATCTTCACAGACGTTCACGAGTCACTTAACTGTACCGCCTACATTTATTCGTTCCATTCAGGGATAACTAAAAATTAGGAACTCGGGAATGACTAAACAATTTTCAGTGGCGACTCAGAGTCACCGCTAAAAATTGCTAACCATTATTCAAAATATTGTTTGGATTATTAGAAATATGATGGTATCTAATCAATTACTAAACATTTAAGTATTGGAGGAGGTGTTACATCAATTTCATATTCTTAAAATGAAAAAAAATGATATGGAATGGAATTATTCTAGGCAGGAATAGGTTAATCTAAATTTAATAAATTTAATCATATTTTTTTACCTGTCATAGTAATAAGAATTCTCCTGAGGCACATGCATATAGTAGTTCCTCTCCATTCGGTAGCGATCAGGATAGTAATAACTATACCTCCTCCGATAAACCAGAGGATCATATTCCCGATCTCTAGGCATGTTCCTATAGTAATCATAGTCGTCGTATCCTCTGGAGACAGGCATGTCTCTGGCGTCTCTGTGATCATAACTGCGTCTATGATGGCTGGTAACGAAGTCAGCTCTGCGAGTCTGGTAGTTTCTCGAATTAGGCGACTCTTCATCCTCCTCCGTCTGCTGGATCATCTGGTCCAAGCCTCGGTGTGGAAACTCGACGGACAATGATTGCGATGACCAAGACTCCGGAGAACTCGTGCGACCTTCTCGGACGTTTTTCGTGGTTGCGATCTGCTCCATTTTTGTTTCGTTGTCAGCATCCCTTCGGACCCTCGACACGCCGTCACCTGCGTTGGCAGTGATGCCTCCGAGGCCGTCATCGGGTCGCAGAACTGTCATCATGATCCCCGTTTGGAAGATCTTATCGTTGATCTCCGAGTCGTCTGTTTCGTCTCGATTTCTGCGCGAGAATAGTAAAAAAGAATAGAATATTTGTTCTGACCCTAAACTCCTAAGACTTTTCTTTAAAAATTGAAATCTCGTGGAACGATGAAACAAAACTTTGAATCATCTTTCTTTATAGACAAAAATTTATAGACAATATTATAGATAAAAAGGTTTTGCCAATTTCTGGACCAATTGTCTCACTGATAGAGATGCTCGATAAAATTTATCTAAACGAATTCTTTTTGTTGTGGCTGACACTGTAAATATTTTCTATGGATATCTTACTCATCTCTGTTCCTCTGTTCATCGTCATCAGACAACAGGATTCGTTGGAATCTTCCCTGAGGCTTGTTACCGAGCAAAGAAGGCGCCGGGAGACTGTTCGGTTCTATTTGCTCGGTGTCGAGATCGATCTTGTCATGTTTGAGATCCGTTTGAGCATTTCCTGGAGAATCTAGACGACCAACGCCGCTCACGCTGCGAATTTCGAACGCGGAGGAGTCTGATCGTGGCCAGGATGGGTGAGTCCAAGCATAAGTCGCGTATGGCAGCACCTGCCACGCTTTGCCGATCCCTGATGCCACGATACCCGTCAGGAAGAACAGTAGCGGGTACACTTGGAAGAGGAGCAGCCGCATTGTTTATCTAAAAATTGTCCAAACATAAAACGTAAGAAGGTTTTCCTTATTCTAAAAATCTTGGGACAGTATGATACTGGAAGGATCATAAAGTTGCAAAGAACAATTATTTTATAAATCAATTCTGAAGATTTCGCAATATAAAAATTCCTACAATTAGTACAATCTATACACTTTCAAACAACCTAATCGTTTAAAAGAACACCCATTAGATTTTTCCAAAATAATTCCTGAATATCCCCCAGACAAAATTGTGGGAATACGTTTACAAGGGAGTCTCGTACTCCGTCATTTTAAAATATTTTTCAACATAAAAATTCCTACAATTAGTACAATATATACACTTTTAAACACCCTAATCGTATAAAAGAACACCCATTAGAAT
This sequence comes from Lasioglossum figueresi, assembly GCA_028455805.1. Taxonomy (NCBI): domain Eukaryota; kingdom Metazoa; phylum Arthropoda; class Insecta; order Hymenoptera; family Halictidae; genus Lasioglossum; species Lasioglossum figueresi. The sequence continues at coordinate 7,172,128 of CM052198.1, read as the reverse complement.
TTTCCAAAATAATTCCTGAACATCCCCTAGATAAAATTGTGGGAATACGTTTAGAAGGGAGTCTCCTACTGCGCCATTTTAAAATATTTTGGGACGAAAAAATTCCTACAGGTAGTACAATCTATACACTTTCAAACAGCCTAATCGTTTAAAAGAAGAGCCACTAGATTTTTCCAAAATAATTCCTGAACATCCCCTAGATAAAATTGTAAGAACACGTTTCTGGAAGCGAGTCTGTTATTCCGCCATTTTTAAATATTTTGGGACGAAAAAATTCCTGCAGGTAGTACAATCTATACACTTTCTATCAATGTGCTCGTTTAAAAAAAGGGAACCGTAATTTTTCCAGAAAAAGTTCTGCAAAATCGTGCTTTTCGTCAAATGGAGTATCTATGAGCCATTGTAGGTTTTTACGAAAAATAGTCGCGCGCAACTGCAATTGTTAGCAGACTGTATCGAAAATGAATGCCATCCGAAGCTTTCACCGAAGTATGAAGGCAGGGAGAACTATGAAAAAAAAGGAACACTATGCGACAGACGTTTAATGACCGTTCCGTCCGGTAGCCACGCGCGGTCAGATGAGATCGTCCTCGGGTGGCATGGCGGCCAGTGTCCGATTCCCCATAACAAATATAATTTCCCAGGCCGTTTCCGCGGTATTATACACCGAGTTCCGGGCAACACGTAGATCCGGTCGACAACGATTGTTCACTCGACTACATTTACGGTGGCATCGAACTAGAATCCAACTTGTTGATACGACGCGAGAGAGCGTATAAGTTCAATGCACCCCGCGCACCGCATGATTCTGTCGATACCGATTCCGGTTGCGAAATTTTCAATGACAATAGGTCTGTTCCTCGAAATGTCGATCGTTGGTCGCTAGTCATTTCCTACCGGCTACATACAACAATGCTGCGACTTTGTTTTACTCATTTGTAGCCGATTTTCGGCAAATTTTCCCACTGAAATTCTCTGCGGTAAATTCATATAATTAATACAACCTATATACCATCAAACAAACTACTTCTTTTTAGAAAAGCTACCCTAATTTCTTTTTAAAAAAATTACTAAAAATGACTCCTCCAAGAGGCTGTCACTCAGCCATTTTTAATGATTTTGCAACAAAAAAATTCCTACAGTTATGCTTTCAAACAACCTCCTCGTTTCAAAAAAAGTTCTCTGATTAGTCCAAAAAAATTCTTAAAAGTCATGCTCTTCTCAGATAAACAGTAAAACAGTTTATGGAATTGTTTATCTATCCCATTGATGATAGAGAAAAAACGGTAGCATTGTCACCCATTGATCGTCGTTTACTCCACAAGTTGATGGACCGTATCGAAGCAATAGTTTTCAAGAGCGATAGCTTCTTACGTTGGTTCTTATTCTTATCCTTGCAGAACAAAAACACGGAAGCGAAGGATAGAACTTCTTAGCGGAACAAATCGGCTGCAGGATCTTCTCCGTTAGCATCAGAACCGCGCGATTATGGTCACCGTTTTACAGTTAAACCGTGGACCGTTTTAATTCGCCACTATATTTCGGCGGTGACGTAATTGCTGCTTTGATGATGCGATTTTGGCAATGGAACTGGTTAATGGAAGATAATCGGTGGAGTACCGTATGAACGACGAAATTGAGGATGATGGTATAGTGAATTTTTTCGGATGAAACAAATTCATCGATGAAATTATATGAAACTGGGTTTCAACCGTTTCAGGATTTGGAGAATTGGAAGGCACCTGGGTCTGATAAAGGAATGTCATTTGTCAAATATAATTCAAGCAACAGTAATTTAAGGCCTTGGTTCAAAAACTGTGCAAGTCCATTTTGCAATAACATCGTACTTGTTGAAACTCTGTTAATTTTGCATTGGATTGACCCTGTTCTGTGCACCGAAGTCTTTAATTATAGCTAGACAATAACTAAACAAATCCGAAAGGTTACAAATGCTTATAAAAACGAAAAGGTATAACTAGATTGCAAATGCTTGTGCTAATTGAAAACTGAAATGAACTGAAAAATGTTTTCTACAGCGGGTAATCAAAGTACTCAGACGACAAGCTAACAATTTTTCATTAAAACAATTTTTAAAAGAATGTCTTTCTACACTGAATACTTATCATTTTTATATGAAGTATTAATATTTGAAAATTACAAGTGCACATTTAACAGCACCGTAGACTACGCAATTGATCACTAAACCGCGAATTTTTATGAATTAATGCATCACTGACTACAATACAAAACACTATAAATGCATTGGAAGAATCTCAGCTGTTGCATTGTTTTTTAAACACAATTTTTAATAGAAGAAATACATTTTTATTTAACGTCTCTTTTCTACGAGTCGGAAGACTTCTATATAAATATCCGAAGTCTATTCATCGCGCGATCAAAAAATTAATTTTTCCAGATTTAACTGGTGGAAATGAATTTGACTGAATTAATTTGATCACCCACTGCAGATGAGGAACCGCGTGACCCACATGCGATCGACGCAGTCAATGAAACTGCGGTTCCAGCTGGAGGAAGAGCTTTCAAGTGAATGTCTGCCCGATGTCTGAGAGAAAAATCGTTTACCTGGATTCCAGAGTGTCCGCGGCTTCCGAATGTCGTCGACTGTTCGGAGCTGCTACGATTACTATGGTCCGCGGACTACGGCTTCCCGGTTTACCCTGGCTTCGTATATGCATACAGTGCTGTTGTCGCCTCTAAAACACGCTAACCCCTCTACCTGGAGGCCTGCGACTACGTGCTAGTGGTGGGACAAATTCAACGACCTGCTCATTAACACTAGAACTACCAAGTCGAAATCGATATTAAGGGTCGTGCCTGCTTAACTATCTGGGGGAAAGCGGGACCTTCAGGAATCTTTTCGGAAAATCTAACGTACCTTTTTGTTCAACAAATACGTCCTTCGAAACTATGTACATTGTGGTACTTTTGGGAATTTTTCTGTTGCAAAATCTTAAAAAATAACCGTGTCAAAGTCGACTGAATCAAGTAATCATTTCTGGTTAATAAACTAGAAAAATGGTATCTTCAGGAATTTTTTGAGAAAAATCTGAGGGACCTATTTTTGGAACAAATACGTCATTCGAAAGTATGTACATTGTGGTACTTTTGGGAATTTTTCTGTTGCAAAATCTTATAAAATGACCGTGTCAAAGTCGACTGAATCAAGTAATCATTTCTGGTTAATAAACTAGAAAAATGGTATCTCCAGGAATTTTTTGAGAAAAATCTGAGGGACCTTTTTGTTCAACAAATACGTCCTTCGAAACTATGTACATTGTGGTACTTTTGGGAATTTTTCTGTTGCAAAATCTTAAAAAATGACCGTGTCAAAGTCGACTGAATCAAGTAATCATTTTTGGTTAATAAACTAGAAAAATGGTATCTCCAGGAATTTTTTGAGAAAAATCTGAGGGACCTATTTTTGCAACAAATACGTCATTCGAAAGTATGTACATTGTGGTACTTGTGGGAATTTTTCAGTTGCAAAATCTTAAAAAATGACCGTGTCAAAGTCGACTGAATGAAGTAATCATTTCTGCTTAATAAACTAGAAAAATGGTATCTCCAGGAATTTTTTGAGAAAAATCTGAGGATCCTATTTTTTCAACAAATACGTCCTTCAGAACTATGTATATTGTGGTACTTGTGGGAATTTTTCAGTTGCAAAATCTTAAAAATTTACCGCGTCGCAGTCGTCTGAATCAAGTAATCATTTCTGGTTAATAAACTAGAAAAA
>CM052198.1:7143826-7168271 GCA_028455805.1 Lasioglossum figueresi | reverse complement strand
TACGTCATTCGAAAGTATGTACATTGTGGTACTTGTGGGAATTTTTCTCTTGCAAAATCTTAAAAAATGACCGCGTCGCAGTCGTCAGAATCAAGTAATCATTTCTGGTTAATAAACTAGAAAAATGGTATCTTCAGGAATTTTTTGGGAAAAATCTGAGGTACCCATTTTTTCAACAAATACGTCCTTCCAAACTATGTACATTGTGTTACTTGTGGGAACTTTTTGTAGCAAAATTGTAAAAAATGAGTGAATAACAGCTTTTTCATTAAGATGAATCACTATGTTAACTATTTGAAAAATGCGATTTTCAGGAATTCGATGTTAAGTAAGTCTCAGTCCCATCGCTAGTATTGTAATTGCTTCTGAAACACGCTAATACTTCGACTCACAAGCCGTGACTACTGTCCTCAACTGGTCGCCGATGCTAACTGTAATTCTTGCACCGAAAGATAAGAGAATGACTTCCTTCTTCAGCGATGACGGAGGACTGAAATACATCCACTACAGTTACTTCTAAAAATATTCCAGACACCATGCAATTTTGTCTTCGCCATCTGCTCTTTTAGTATGCGAGAAAAAAATTATTTTCGTGACTTTCTCATTGTTTTTCCAAATTTTATAGATTTTGGAATTTTGCTCGGGTTATTAATTTTACGGATTTATTAACTTGCTCATATTGTTCAGGTTGGTAATTTTACAGACCTATTCAGTTTGTTCAGGTTGTTAATTTTACAGATTTATTCACACTTTGTTCAGGTTGTTAATTGTACAGGGTCAGAGCACAGAAGTAAAATTGCGTAAATTCGTTGAAGTATTACTTCGGTACAATTGTTCCAATAAATAATTATTGACTATCTCAGTTAACGAGGTACCGCAACAGAGAGAAAAGCACATTATCGAATTTGTATGCAATTCAAGCGATATATGTAGCATAATTAATGAAAGGGGAAAATTAACCCAACATGCGTGTGTGTGTACTTACGTATATGATGTCGCAGCTATTGTTTGATTGCCTATTGTCTGTGTAATCGATTGTACAGGCATACAATTAGTGTCGATATGTTGATTCTATATGTAGTTGCCCAAATAAAATCTACAAAATATTTTAATGTGCAAAAGATTTTTCGAAATTGCTATTTCTAGAGTACAACAAAGTTGGGATAATGAACTCAGTCTAAAAATAGTCTGATTTTAAATAAATTGCGAACGACACGGTGCATAATGGTAAAGTCACGCGCTGCGGTGCATAAATTAGGGTAGAGTAGAATCGACATAGTTGAAAAGAAAAACATTCTTTGAAAACCTGTGTACAACATAATCGAAATCAATTATCAAAAATAAAGGCCATTCTAAAAATGTAAAAATTACTGAATAATTAGTTTTAATTTTTTTTTAAATCATTTTATTTTAATAGTTTTATAACTGTGCTTTTAAATACCTTTCTTATCCTCAACATTAATCCAGTCAAATAAAAGTAAAATAAAATTTTTAAAATCGTTCTAAAAATGCCAATTTCCTTCTTTTATTAAAAAACAAACGTATCCACAGTGCTTCTCTTCTATAATTCTTGTAACTTCCAGTTCTTTTTTAAAAAATCGTTTAGAAAACACCTGGTTCTACTTCTAAAACTTGTTCTTAAAATACCTGATCATTTTTTTTACAATCTACAGTAATTTATACCAGTTATAAGCAATGTGCTATTCATTGTAAATTACCTTAAGAAAACTAGCCCCGCTCGCGTTCATGTAAACGCGACCACCAGTCCCCATTCATTTCAATAAAGTGCGTGTCCATCTTACTACGAGTACGTTAGTGGTCCTTCGTTGTGTTTTCGTAAATGTTCAGAAGCAGTGATAGTGATTGTACAATGCTGCAGTTAATTTATTAATCGATTGAATGGAATGTAGTGTTAAACCAATGTAAATAACTTACGTGATCATTTATTTATGCTTTGAACGTGCCGACCGAGATATCCGTGTGATCGAAACGGAATAATGGCAGAAGAAGGGAAGAAAATCTCGTTCGGATTTGCGAAATCCATTAAAAAGCCCGTTTTGAAAACTAATGTTCCTCAAGAAACGAAGAAAGTCGATTATATAGAATGTCTCGACGAGAAGGCTATCAAAGTAATAGGGTAAGTCGCATTTTTTCCAAATTTGCCAACATAACCTATAAAACTAACCAAACATCAGATCCTCGAATGAAGAACTATTCAAATAATTCTTTATTACAGTGAAGAAGAGAAGAAAGATGAACCGTTGATCATCCCATTGTTGGGTTCGAGAACCTGGCACGATAGAATTGTTAATAAAATCGACGCTGATATTTTCGAACCCAAGGTAGCGAAGGAAGATACAATAGAAATCAAACAGGAAGACGCTTCAGAGCTGACCAATGGCAATACTTTGCCAAAGGATATTGTTAAAATAAAACAGGAACCGCTAGAGGAGAATGAGAATAAAGTTACTACATTGGAAGAACAGGCTGCGAAGGAGATCATAGCGGATCTAAAGTCTGACGACAAGCAGGGAACTCAAACACAGGCATTGACTCTGCCGATGGCGGAGGAACAGCCTCTGCGAGGTCAAGAACAGGTACAATTGTATAATTATGCTTCAATGAGATATTAATTGTATTACAACGGATATTATTCCTTTCAGTCGACGCTAGAGGACTATGAGAAAATTCCTGTTGACGCTTTTGGACTGGCGATGTTGAGGGGAATGGGATGGCAGCCTGGCAAAGGAATTGGTAAAAACGAAAAGTACGAGTCTTAGTTCATATCGATGCTGCTTTACGCATTTATATTTTATATTGTATTATAACATTTTGTATTTATATTATATTATAATAGCTTCAAAATGTCCTTGTTACAGAATAGTGTCTGCTGCGATACCAGAGCTGCGTCCTAAAGGCATGGGGCTGGGTGCAGACAAAGTAGCGTTGCAGAAGAAAAGTACAGACACTAAGAAACAGGAAGAGGAGCTGAAGATCGAGAAGGGTACATTCGTGAAGATCATAGCTGGCAAGCAGAGTAACAATTATGGTCAGATTGAAGGATTCGACGACGATGCGGGACGTCTTATAATAAAGCTGGCTCTTGGAGGAAACACTATATCCGTGAACGAATTCATGGTGCAGCCTGTGACCAAGTCGGAGTACTCGAAGAACGCTAAAGTTCTAAGTTAGTATCAATATCTGGGTTTAATCAAGGGACTTTTAAAATGTTTCAAATTGTAGAATCAATGTTGTACAAGATCTGAAAATTTTACATAATGTTTGGTTGAAAATCTGCTTTTAAAAGTCCCTTCTCATCGCTTTAAGACTGCAATATATATAAGAGATTTTATCCTTTAGTATTTTATGGTGTTAATTTCAGACGCGAAGAAGTATGAAGAGTACAAAGACAAGGAGCCCACCGAACAGAAGCCGAGATCGGTGAAGAAAAAGCGATCGAGCTCGTCCGAGCATTCTAAAAGCAGCAACGAAGACGATAATAATTATGTTGAGGAGAAACGTAAGAAGAAACACGACAAAGAGAAAAGCAGTAAAACGGACGATAAAAAATCGAAAAGCAGAAAAAGGCATTCGGAGAGCGAGGACGACAGCGATCTTGGCAAAAGGCGGAGAAGAGGAAGAAGCAGATCGAGCAGCAATGATTCCTACAAATCAAAAAAATCGAAGAAATCAAAAAAGCACAAGAAACAAGAAAGTTCGCCGGAGAGGTCCAGCAGAAAACACAAAAAGAAAGATAAGGAGAGGGAGAAAACCAGAGACCGGAAGTCGAGAGACCACACGGACAAACGGAAACACAAAAAGCGGGATAGGTCTAGGTCACGGTCGTCCACTAGACGATAATACTTTGCGGGTACTACCGTCGTTTTACTTTTGTGACGAACTGTACAATTTTGTTTATATACATTTTGTAATAAAACTTATTTTTACAAAGCTGTCTCTCCATTTTCTTATCTGTTTAAGAAGAATTATCTGTGCAAGAAAATAAATTCATGAATATGTTTACAAAAATTTATATTTAATTCTTTATTTTAGAAGTATAAAGCGATTCATTATCGATAAAAATTCGAGTATTTGCATATCTGGCGACGGCTTACGTAACACTTGATAAAGTAGGAGTACATAAGCGTACATAACCTCGAAAAGTATCATGTTATGTGCGAACATCGTCAAACAAGGGTTCCGAACAATGTCGAGTATGTACGCTTAATTCTTTTCCGAGTATTATAATGAAGATATTGTAAATTGTTTCGCGAATAATGTTCAATAATAATCATACTTTTTTAGCGTTCCGTTTGGCGCTAGTACAGCTCGCAGTCGGCGAAAATAAATCTGTGAACGTGGCACGAGCAGTTTCTTTTATCGAAGCCGCGAAACAACAAAACGCTGACATTGTTGCACTGCCCGAATGCTTCAACTCGCCGTACGGAACATGTAATAACATTCTATTAACACCTTTTACACTAACTCCACTCCGAAAATCATTTAAAAAATTCCTCGAACAAGTTGCACACCCCATCGGTTCAACTCTCGCGGGCGCCACAAGGGGGTGGTTTAATTCATGAGAATAATAACAGAGAAGAATAACTACTCCCTCTTTCATTGTTTTCGTAGTACAAAATTATAGCGCGAATTTTAAAGATATATTAATATTGTATCGTAGAGACAAACTTTCAGATTGATTTTTATAGTTTGAATGTGCTTTTGACTAGCGGGTATCGATCATTTAATTTGAATTTAATAGAAATAGAAAATTTTTAGAATTATTGAGATTGAAACAGGTTTATTTGATAGAAGTGTTGACCTACAGTAGGGCCTCGATTAACCGGATCACGATGACAAACAAATATGCGTTTAAATATAATTATATTATGAAGGAAAATAAAAAATTTCCAATAATAAAAAATTTATTTTGGAATATAAATGTACATTTTAATTATTTCCCTCGGGCCTTAATTTCATCATGCCGATTAATCTAGAAAAAGAGAGAGAGATCCTACTGTATTATAAACGAACTGTGCTAACTGCAACAGCTTGAATGTTTTGCTTATTGACAATATAAAAAAATCTTAGAGGAAAATATGTCTGTTTGATGGTGTGAACATAGAATAAGTAAGCAAACCATTTTTTTTAACAATATATTTATCGAGATTCGAAGGCCATCGATGTGTTTGTTTAAATTGAAATATTTTCATTTATTCTTGGTAGCCGAGGTCACACGGAGGTCACGATGTTATAGATCGTAATAGGAGCATGTTGTTTCGGCTAAGAAAATATAGATGACAAATTCCGAGACAAAATTTGTTATATTTACATTTTTTAACGCAGCGCATTTTCCAAAGTATGCGGAAAGCATTCCAGACGGGGAAACCAGCGTTGCGTTGTCGGCTGCAGCCAAGAAGAATAATGTTTACGTCATCGGTGGTACAATACCCGAACGAGAATCCGATAAATTATACAACACGTGCACCGTTTGGGCTCCCGATGGGACTCTAGTGGCCAAGCACAGGAAGGTAAACGGTTCTCGCTTTCACAAGCGATTTTGCCGAAGACTGTTCTTAATAATGTATTAATACTAAAACAAATGTTCCAATCCCAAATGTTCCAATCAATCTTGTTTTACATATTTTTAACCCTGTAAATAGTATCCTGGGGTCTCTCCTGACCTTCAATTCAATTACAGCCAGACTCTTAAAAGTATTGAGCGAATGAATAAATTAAAAGTACTAACAGTATTATAAATTGGCGAAGGGTAATAAATTGTCTGTAGCCTGTAAATAAATTTCCTTTTATTTCCAGATGCATTTATTCGACATCGACATTCCAGGAAAAATGACTTTCCGGGAGAGCGATTGCCTCAGTCCTGGAAACTCTTTGACCACGTTCGAGGCGAAGGGCTGTAAAATAGGCATCGGAATTTGCTATGATATTCGGTTCGAGGAAATGGCGCGTCTGTACAGGAACAAAGGTACGTCGCAGAATATACATCCGCTACGAGAAACAGTTTATCGAAATAGCTGCGGGAACGAAACGAAACATTCTTTGTGGACTTTTATCGCACTTGGCAATCGTTGCTTTTGATAAAGTCACTCGAAACAATTAATGTAGCACCGTCTACCGCCGTAAATCAATTTCAATTATCGCACTGGTTCCTACAAGATGACTACAGAACAAACCAAATAAATAATCGCAGAAGCTTACGGTTCACCTTTTACCGGTAAAATATCCCCAGAGGTCCAAGGGAAAAGGATTGGGTACAGAAGTAATCTCGCGTCGAATCCAAGTTTCCGGGGAGAGGGTACATACAGGGTAAAGTATGGGGGCGTGATTGCCTCGGTATCAGGTCCCTGATACCCAGGAGGGTTGAAAGTAAATCGAGGAACAAGGTGGACCGATGGTCCGTGCAGTTATGTGTCTTCATATTTCCCTATTTCCATCGTTTTCCAGATTTTTTGTTGAGATGCACCGTAGTAGAAAGATATAAAATTTTCCGCTGAGAAGGAACTCGCAGAAGCCAGTTTTCCCACTTGGGACCGAATGCGGACACTTAAGCGTGCTCTGCTGTAAATGGAGGATGGTCCGTGCAATTCGGTGTTCTCATATTTTCTTGTTTTCTCTTGGCCAGGTTGCCAGATGCTGATATATCCGGGGGCATTCAATCTGACGACCGGCCCGCTGCACTGGTCGTTGTTGCAACGTTCCAGGGCAAATGACAATCAATTATACGTGGCTTGCGTGTCGCCGGCCCGCGGCTCTCCACCAGGATACGTTGCATGGGGACATACCCAGCTAACCAACCCTTGGGGAGAGATTCTTCGCGAGCTGGATGCCGGCGAGGACATGCTCGTCGCCGATATTGGTAATTGCCACTTTAGACCCCTGCCCTCCACGAGCCGCTCCTGCTAATTTATTGGCTTGCCAGATTACTATGATATTAACCCTCATCCGTCCCTCCTGTCAATTCGACACATTTTTCACGTAAAGAGTGATGCAACAATTTATCTGAAATTGCATAGTTAAAAGAGAAAGAAAATTTACTTTGTATACGCGTACGTGTTACAAAGAATGTGCAATTTAAAGCAGTGAATTTTTCACGCAAAGGGTGACGCTATTCTGCCATTTGTGCAACAATCGATCTGAAATTGCAAAGTTGAAAGAAAAAGAAAATTTATTTTGTATACGCGTACGTGTTAAAAAAATGTGCAATTTAAAGCAGTGGATTTTTCACGTAAAGAAATTGAAATTGTATCTGAAATTGCAAAGTTGAAAGAGAAAGAAAATTTACTTTGTGTACGCGTACGTGTTACAAAAAATGTGCAATTTAAAGCAGTGGATTTTTCACGCAAAGGGTGACGCTATTCTGCCATTTGTGCAACAATCGATCTGAAATTGTAAAGTTGAAAGAAAAAGAAAATTTATTTTGTATACGCGTACGTGTTAAAAAAATGTGCAATTTAAAGCAGTGGATGTTTCACGTAAAGAAATTGAAATTGTATCTGAAATTGCAAAGTTGAAAGAAAGAAGAAAATTTATTGTATACGCGTGCGTGTTCAAAAACGTGCAATTTAATTAAAGCAGCGGACAGATTAAAAATATGTAAGAATATTAACATGTTAGTGTCGGCTTATTGAAATTATTAGGAAATGAAAAAAATTTCTACTTGGCTCCTCTTGCTGGCAATCGGAGCAAACAATTTTGATCTTCATTTTATTATTTGGAAATACTGTAAAACACAAGTATCAAAATTATATTGGGTGACTTGTCTGGTAATCGAACACTTAATCCTTGAGGTTTCTCTTTTTAATCTTTGTAAAAGTCTTCGGCGAACAAGCACCTTTACCTTTCCATGAGTTCTTTCAGAGAAGCCATCGAAAATGTTTCGTCGATGGACAATATTTGAGGAAAAGTACCTTAGGGAAGTGAAAGCGGAGACTTTACTTTGTAAAATGAGCCCAGGTAGATTGTTATCCAATTTTTCTTCACGAAGTTGCGATAGCTTAAACATGGCCGTGTTTTAATGAATTGAAACTTGAAATTTAGTTTAATATTATAGAAATAATTTTCTTTCGGAGTAAATTGCCAAAGTTTACACCACGTTTTTATATTCTTTTGGGATGTTGCATTGATGAAATGGAAGAGATTATAGAATTTTTATTTAGCACTGTGTATTGTTTTTCAGACCTGAAAGTCGTGGACGAAGTGAGAGCTCAGATTCCGACGTTCTCTCAGAGGCGCACCGAGTTGTACGATACTGTCTGGAAGAAGAATTAGCATAATCATACCCAAACCATCCCTTTTAATCCTTGAATAGGTCCTACAGAAACTTACAGTAAGTCTATGCTACGTTCTATAAAATGGGGATTTTCTACATTTATACTGTAACATCTAAATAATTATACATGCACTAATAATAATGAAAGATTGCACTTCACTTACCCACAACCAGACTGCGAATCTTTATGCAAAATAGAAATATGGGATTGCAAGCACCAAAAGATAAATAAATATTCATTCCAACCCTTTACAATTTCGATGCACTGAAAACAACGTAACAATTAATCTTTCGCTGTCTCATATTTCATAAAATAAATTGCATGAAAATCCGAAGTCTGTTTACAAGGATAAGACGGGATAAAAAGATGATACGGTACGATTTGAAATATCTTTAATATATCGATCGAATGAATTACCATAATACATCTGTAGTCGTTACAGAATGATTACTCGTACATGAAAGGCCCCTCGATGATAAGACGACGTGTTGTAATCGCAATCAAAGGTGTTTACGCATTCTCGGTAGCAATATTAAATCTATCCTCTAGACGTATAATATTTACATTGAAATAGACGAAGAAAAAAAAATGGTTTCCTTCACATTATGTAAACGTTAGATCGAAGTATAAGCTTAGAGAAATTGGTCGATTAATGTTTTCGGTTAATATACAATACAATATACAGTGTTTTCTCGACGGAGATAGTCAAAGAGGCAAAATGTTTTCGCCGCGATGCGACGCGACGCGATTGGGGAATACGGGAAATACGTGGGCCGTCTCGGCTGCTCGCCAGCTGGAAATGCTCCTCGAGAATCATACCTCTCTTCGACGCGAGGGCGAGAAAGACGAAAAGCCACCCCCACAGGAGACTAGCTCGCTCCAGAAAACGCCGAGACGGCGCCGAACTGTCCGGCCAAACTCGCAGAAATTACATTTCTTCCTGACCTTTGTCTTCGGAGTGTGTCACGCGTCTTTGCCAGCAGTGTTGGGCAATGCTCGTTCAAGGTTTTCCATGAATAACAACCAGAGTGGAACAGGATACCTCAAACAATAACGTTTTTACGCAAAACAAAAATGGTCCACATCGAAAGCCAGAACCGAGGACCACATGGAGATTGCTTTGCTTCTTTGAGACTGGACGTAAAACAATAACATTTTTTACGAAAAAAAGCATATACATATTTTTCGTAGGAATAATGCCCAACAATGACTGCCATAAACGTAATTTGTGCACACGTGGGATCGGCTCTGTTAGCATTCCCGTCCCATAAGCACACAACGACCCAAAAATCATGCGACCCTAAAAATGATTATTTTATATTACCTTATAAAAGTAACGAGCAGTTTCATAGTTCCACTGTTAAATGACGGTATAGCAGAGGAAATAAAAATGTACAATTGAATTTAACGTTGGAACTGCAAAACACTTCAATCAACTGTGTTTATTCTGATTTCTGTGGCAATAAAGTCCACAAAAACATTTTTACAATATCTATTGCGATAGAACTCGCAGAAGCATTCTTACGATTTCATCAATCGTCGCGTAAACAAATTTGAAGCCAGTTATTTCGTCTGGTGTTTCATCATTAACGTAACCAGATTATAGCACAATGTAACAAATAAAAATGTCATTGTATAAAATTCAATGCCCGAATGACTTGGCATTAAAATTAAGTTTGTTCATGCTGACGTGTTAAATGATTTCTATGTTTACAGTTTTCCTAGTCGTCTCGTGAAGACATTTCGAGCCAGTTCTATCAGCTGATTCGATAATTGCAGCATCGATAACGGTACCTCGCAAATCCGCAGTCTAATAATACAGTGCCGCATGATTTTCAAGACTCATGGTGTGCCAGTTATGCTATCAATCGCACAACACGTTAGTTTGAAACGAACGTCGGCTGTCGTAGATTCACGCGATCATCGTGAACAGTACTTTTTTCAAAAATGAAAAATAAATCACGTCCTTTTATTCACATCGATCGGTTATCATTTTCCCAGCCGCCGTTTCTCTTATCTCCCCTCCAACCCTCTTCCTTTTCTTCTCTATACACGTTTACCCTACTCCCTTATCGTTGGCTTTACTTTAAATCTGCAATGCGTCTATTTACAATTTAAATTTACCACGAGTATCCGTTGAATCGACGGCCCTTTATAAATACGTAATCAACGTGGAACGTGACCGTTCTCTCCGGGTCGTCAATTTCTCCTACGTTTATTTATTTCGGAGTCCATTTTTATTGACTCATTACCGAATAGTTTTCATGAATGTTGCTACTTTCCTTGTTACCGCTCTTGTTAATTCACATTTTAAGCTGCTTCGATGGAAATAATTATTTGGCCAGCTGACTGACAAAAATTGTTGGAAAAATAATTTTTTCTCATTATAGACACCTATATTTCCATTCCAGCTTTTTTGCTCTGTTTAAAACTATCAGTTTGTCTGATCACTTGAAAAAATAATTACTAGACTGCGGATCTTCATGCATCTATGGCTTCTGAAATATTTTTTTTTAAATACCAGAACGTATCCTTCGACAGAATTAAATCAAATTTTGATATATTTCAGATCTACAAAGGTTGCTATCGCCGACAATGATATTTGATTTGAAATCGTCTCGAAAAATTTCAAATTGCATAAACTTCCGCAGTCTAATAATTACTTATTAACACCTCGACAGCCGAACCAGCAGCCCCATAAGTTCCACGAAATCGAAATCCGAATTTATCCCAATCATATTTGGGTACAACGAATATTTGCCGCAAGAATTCACGTTTAAATATGGACGAATAATTCCATCGCCTATGCGATAGGTCACCCACTGTACGTACGTAGTCAGCGTGTTAGTACATATTTTGTAAGGTTCGTCCCAACGGATGCTCATTCTCGAGAAATGGTAAGCGAAAGGACAAGATTATGTCGAATGACTATTGTCGCGGCGTAACATGTGTTGGACTTTAAGCTCGAACTGGATTCGGACACGCCTTCGTCGCGAATGATTAATTAATACCCTGTACGACGAGCAGAGAGCCTCGGGAATGAACGGCACGCAATTCAAGAACCTCGAACGAGAGCCGTGCGATAATTCCGAATGAGTTCCCGCGACTAATGAATTAATCGCAGGGTCCAATTGAATCGTCGCGTTCGCTCGGCGAAACAAGCTGTGGATGTAAAGGTCGCTGGACACTTTTTCTCCCTCGCAACGCTGCGGACATTTTTCCAATTGGATCGTGTAAACAATAGTCTCGTGTATCGCTGGCTCGAGTTTCCTGACGGTCAGACCCGTTCGTGAGCAGTGACGATCCCAGTATGATGTTGTCAATCGACGTTACGAGTGACGTAGGAGCAAAACTTTGTCGTTGTAACTTTTCTGTTATCCGTGGCATTTTTCTGATTAAAATGTCACCTAACTGTGCTGTACACGAACCATTTCAGATTAAACTCGTACTGAAAATTCAGACGTCTGTTCGGATAATGGAGGTTCTGCAAAATCATCGATTAAACAAGCGAACTTGCTCCGAATTGTGTCATGTTTGGACTCGTATTAATCAGAAAAATGTCACGAATATGTTTTCCATCATATTTTTGTTAGCGAGATACCTAGCGACCATTGAAGTAGGATTTGTTTAAACTTTTAATTGTACGTTCATCGTTACAGACGTCAAAGGATTGCGCCATGAGAATGACAATGTAGATTTTAACGAAGGCGAATCTAAATAATTTTAATTAATAGCGCCGGCGAGCCTTTTGTCCGCAGCCCTAATTTCCGGAATCGGGAACAATTGATTGGAGCTCTTCCAATGTAAAGGGCAACAAATTGCCGGTCTCGGTGTCGCGTAAATTAGGATGAGTGCTCGTCGTTTGAGAAGACTTCGAAACTTCGACTCGGCTAATTAAAAAGTTTCGATGGGCATTCATCGTATTAAAAGGTCGCCGGTAAAGTTGCGTTATTAAAACCTTATCGTGCCCGGCGGAGACTCTACGATCAATTTCCATTGAATGGGGACGAACGTGTAAAGGGAGTCGCCTGGTAAAAATACCATAAACGTTCGATGCCGATCGAAGCTGATCTCGATCAATTTTCTGTTTACTCCACATTTTGCTGTATCGTGAAATCCCTACGAAACGAAACCTGCGAAGATACCGTGGGAAACAGGCGTCCAGATCGATTTGCAACGAAGCCTATTCTTCTGTCGTTCGTTGGAAAATCATGCGAGTAGCGATTGTGCTCCCGAAAACCGCGCACGGTCCGACGGAACCCGAAAAACCTGTTCGAAATCTTTCGTTAATTTGTTGCGGGATTATGGTCAGACCTATCAAGCTCAAATTTTGCATTCACATCTATGTAACTTCGAAGCGGTGTTATAAATTTTTACAAGTCATTTGCTCGGAAACTATGAACAAACCAAAATAAATTTCTCCCAGGTTCTTACGGTTCCGAAGAGCCGGTGCGACGGTCTCTTGTTTCGTCGGCGCCACGTTGACAATCGCGAATGATTCTTTGCGATCCCGTTTGTCGAAGACAGTCGGCGACAATTCGATTTTGTTAACAACGCGGAAACGATTAACAACTTCCCGGGAAACGATTACACGGGGAAACGTGTGTACGGCCTTGTTCTTTGCTCTTTTTCCGGGCTTGAACGAATTAAAATCGCTGCGAACCGAGCGGAAGGGTGCTCGACGTGTGCGGGCGTGAAAAGTTTTTCTCGTTTCTCCTTTTTTTTTCATTATGGGCGTGAAAAGTCTTTGCGAGCCACGGGTACGATAAAACGCGTACCTCCCCCCCCCCCCCCCCGCGGCTGTCCCAGTGAAAAGATGGAAAATTGTATACGTAACACGAGAACGCCGGTTTATTTTCGTGGCCTTCGTTCGTTAATTGCGAGACGCCACAATCTGCCGGCGAATAAACTGCGCGACAAGCACAGTAAGATCCGGGATTAGTGAAACGATGCTATCCTGGATTAGGGACGGCTCCGACGTTTTTCCGAGGCAACTACCTCCACCCTGTGCAATTTCAACCATCCGCACGGTAAAACTGCAACTAAAAATTTCACTCTTTTGCACGATCGTTGGAATTTGTAAAATGGTCTGCGGCTGACACCAGGGTCCGCTATTGCTTTGTTGTTCGTGTCGTGTGGTTTCTGGCGAAATTTTGTTCAAAACGAGCTCTGGTAAAGTGTCGTGCCATTTTCATCTACGAAGTTATAGCAATTTACAGATGAACGATTTTCTGGGATAGAGTAACGTTCTACGAAGCGATAAAACGCGATTTCTCAGTATCATTTGATTTATCATTTTGAAACTGCGTGCTCAAACAAAATTCTGTTTAGGGTCAACAAAGTAGAAGCTTCGCTCTTTAAAACGAGCTCTGATAGAATATCGTACGATTTTTATTGATAAAATTACAGCAATTCAAATGTTGAGGATTTTTCCGCTCCGTTCGCTCGGCAATTCAAATTTCCCGCTACGAAACAAATGAGAAGTTCGATTGTTCTACACAGGCTCCGGCTCCGAAATCTACTCGAGGAAATTCGTTGTTCGTTTCAGAGAGTCGAGGAGGCGATGTTCTTTCCCACGGAAAAAGTTTTGTGAAAACCGAGAACCGGAAGTAGCGACCTTGCTCCACGGTTCCACGGCAAATCGGATGTTTTAATTCGGCCAGCTGGGTTTAGCGAGTATCCGGCGCCCTTCGGCGCAATTAGGACGCAAGCCGCTGCACGGGAAACAAATGTAAATAACGCGAAATAATTACTGTCGCTGTATTTTCGACGAGCCATCGAATAACAATGGCCCGGCGACGAAACAACGAGACCCCATTTGCTGCGCCGGTAATTGTACGATCACTATTCGGACAGTCGTTTACTTGCTTTCTAATCGGGTCCACGGCGAAATCATGCTGTCGGAATTGCGGCAAAACCTCGATACATAGAAAAGCTTTGAGACGATAAAAACGATAAAAATGTTTTGTATTTAATTATTTTTTCGTTGAACTCTTAGCAACGTAATCGCGATGCTTTCCCGATTAAAATGAATCCAAACACGATACAATTTGGCTTAATCCACGATGTGAGATATGATGCTATAAATCAGTTTCGTGTCCAAGAGAATCGCCTCCATGACAGTTATCGTTAACACAGCATCGACAGTGAGATCGCGGTTTTGAACGTGTACTGAAATACACGTGTACACGTGGTACGTGAACCGTGTAGTACGAATTTAAGGATCCGTGTCCACGGATCTGCGAATACGGATCCGTTCGGCACGTTCGAGTCCGACAACTGACGCGTTATTGTTTTTCGATCGAACGCGTGCCGAACGGATCCGTATTCGCAGATCCGTTTAAGTACACGAATCCTTAAATTCTTACTCGGTTCACGCACCACATGTATTTCTATACACGTGAAATAGGAATCTCTGGTAGATCATCGCGGTATCGAACGTGTACTAAAATACACGCGTACACGTGGTACGTGAACAATTTAGTACGAATTTAAGGATTCGTGAATACGGATCCGTGTCCACGGATCTGCGAATACGGATCCGTTCGGCACGTTCGAATCCGACAACTGACGCGTTATTGTTTTTCGATCGAACGCGTGCCGAACGGATCCGTATTCGCAGATCCGTTTAAGTACACGGATCCTTAAATTCTTACTCGTTTCACGCACCACATGTATTTCTATACACGTGAAATAGGGATCTCTGGTAGATCATCGCGGTTTTGAACGTGTACTAAAATACACGTGCACACGTGGTACGTGAACAATTTAGTACGAATTTAAGGATTCGTGAATACGGATCCGTTCGGCACGTTCGAATCCGACAACTGACGCGTTATTGTTTCTCGATCGAACGCGTGCCGAACGGATCCGTATTCGCAGATCCGTGTGCATACACGGTTCACGTATCACGTGTATTTAAATACACGTGAAATAGGGATCTCTGATCGACACGCGGAAAGGAAAGATTTGCCAACGCGACGGTGACAGTAACTTGTGTAGGATTACGTTTAAAATTGAGTCCGCTGCAACCCTCCCTGTACTTAAACCTCTATGTTATAATATATATATTCAACGGAGTTTATTTGTTAATTACACGCTAGGTTCAATTGAGCACGTGCCTATTACTCAATGGATAATAATGTTACAGTAACATTACTCTCGATGCCCGGCCGACTATCATAAATTTATTCATAATAAATACCGCAAGGTACAGAAATATGGAGCGTCTCAATGGTTTTTAACTTGTTCTAGATTCTATAATCGTTTCCCCCCGAAATTCGTCGTCGTAACTAAATATCTCTTTCGAAGGCCGCCCACGGATAAGTGTCTCCCGGCGGCCCCCACAAATATGTACATGCAGTTGACGAATCAAGTATTGTAATATACACCTTTGTACATTTAGAAAATACGTGTCGTTCGTTCACGGTGGTTCTGACAGAGTCAAGTTGGATTACATCGGCGGCTCAACGTTTCAATTAACCCTCTCACGGCGGCTTTCAATCATTTTTACACCGGGTCGTCGAAGTCCCAACTAGTTTTCAATCGCTGCCTGTAGTCTCTGGAAAAAATGGTTTTGTATCGTTCGAAGTTTGAAACAATGTTTTGGTCAATTCTCAGCCGTCTACAAATATTTATAGCTTTCTATCGATCGTATTTGTTGTTAATAAAATTGTCAATGCTCTCGGCGCAAAGGTTCGATCATTTGTTACATAATTTACAAAGCAATTTTGAAAATTACCAAAGTAATTGCGACGTTTCGATCTTCGTTCAGATCGTCTTCAAGGGTTACTAGAATTGCGTCTGTGAAAAAACCATGAAGATCATCTGAATGAAGATCGAAACGTCGGAGTTACTTCAGTAATTTGCGAAATTGCTTTGTAAATTAAGTAACAAATGATCGAAAGGCTGATCCTTGCGCCGAAAGCATTAACTATTTTATTGGCTACAAATATTATTGAGAATTTTCTAAAAAGATTTCCTTTCGATGAGTCAAGGTTACAGTTTCGAAAATCAATAGTTTTGTTGGTGATTTCAAGATATCTATATTATAATAAATTCGATGATGTATCTTACTGTGACCTTGAGGTGGCCTTGAACTGAGTAATTGGTATCAAAAGACGACGCTTGTTCTGTAACATTTTCATTTGAAGAATGCGAAGAAGAAACATATACACGTTGCAGTTTAAAAACAAAGTACAACACGATTGGGACACCTTGTATATTTGCAAATGTATTCATCGATCTGTTTACAAACTCGACAAGTACGCGTCTCGATATTCCAGGCTGAAAATTGAGATGCTGAATAACGTCCGAGAAACCAGGGTCAAGATTGACCTAGCCGCCGCGAAAGGGTTGAACGATGCACTCGATTGAATACCGTCGATTTATTTCACGTCTTACGAAAAGAACGTGGAAGTTTCTTTTTCCAATGGCGACCATGTTATAAGTTCGGAGTTTTGCGGGAGAGATACGTATAGATTCCGTCGACAGTCGCTTTCAACGGGCATGTAAGTATAATCTGACTGAGATTTATTGCTTTCGATCGGGTTCGCCGCCATCTTAGCTTCCCTTGACTCGCGGTTCTCTGTCGGTAATAAATTGACTGCGGAAGTTTTGCAAACACGGATTTTTCTTCATCATCTCCTAAAGTAGAGAGACTGATAATTTTGCGGGGGAAGGTTGCAAGATACACTGCTGTTTTCAATTAGTCCAAAAACAAAAGAATAAGTAATAATTCAATCTTTATTGAACAATTTTCTCTGCAGCATTTTATTATCCCACGGCATTGCTGCTTGATCTAAAATCGCGGTGAACGTTTTGAAAGAACCGATTAACGTGAACACATAGAAAAAATGTTTAAAATTGTCTTTCGAATGTATTCCAACCAATCACAGAATCCACACGCCCTCCCTGAATAGCACACATGAAATCTAAAGGACTTCCGGTCCGCCGAAGGTACCCGAAGACGTCCTGAAAGATATTACCTTAAATCTGTAACGTTTATCCTGTGCATGGGTCCTAGAAATTTATTGTTATCGTTCGAAAATACGTTTGCTTCTCTGTCTCTTTCTCTCTATTTCAATTTCTCTTTCACTCTCGTTCTCTCTCGCTCTCTTTCTCACTGAAATTATATGTTCGGCCATCGGAAACGCGTAGGCCGTCGAACAAATGGATGGATTGATCGGAATTAATTAAGCGATCCCTGTTCCGCGTGGCTTCGACGAACTCTCTCTCTCTCTCTCTGGGAATAACGTTCAGTTTCTGGAATCTCCGCGTGTTTGCGATCGAACTTCCGGGAAACGGGAACACGGGAACGCGGGAAACCATCCGAAGAGTCCCGCTGCGATCTTATTAAGCCGTGTCCGAAGGTAAGTGGAGATCCTGAGGATCGAGAACCATCCCCTGCAGACACGGCTCGGGTTCGAACCCTGAAAGACTGAGCCCCGGACTCATTTTCTTACAATCCGCTCCCTTTTTATAGCACACTCTTTTAATCAACGGTTAATTATGCCTGTCCGATAGTACCTGAGAAAAAATCCTCTTTAAATATCCTTGCTGGAGATCCACGTGAAAGACTCTTGTTAGAATCGGTAATTTTTTTTGTATATTCCTGACACTTTGTTCCAGGACAATCCATAACGTCTAAAGAAGGAAGTTGTTGTTTCTGGTAGTTTTTTCAAGGTTTATTATCGTTTTAGCCCGACCTAGAATATTTCCATGATCTTTGCTTGTGCAGACGAAACTGATACGATTTATTCCTTCGGTATTCGAATCTTTAGTAATTTATTAAATACGAAAGAATTGTAGGTATACTGAAAAGAATGTTTTCAATAATGATGTAGCATTTTTTAGATGATGGGGAAAATAGAATTGTATTGAAAACTGAAGAATTTAAAGTGTAAAAATGCGCCGTTAACAAGGTAAATTTAAATCGCTTGCTATTTGAATGCCCTGATATGTAATTAATTTATTGCCAACCAATTTATCCACCACTCTTGCCAATCGAGTTCGATCAAATAATCTTTTCAAAACCAAGCCAGCCTTTGAACACTTCGTGTTTCGGTGGCTCGGGCTAATTCGAGAGGCTTGATCACTCATCGCCAATCTCGAAATGATCAGGGAAAATGGCGTCCAATCTAGGCCTTGGTTCATCGAACGAAACCTTCTAAAAAGGGATGCCAAGAGTGCGACGCGTCCAACCATGAATTTC
Organism: Lasioglossum figueresi; assembly: GCA_028455805.1. Taxonomy (NCBI): domain Eukaryota; kingdom Metazoa; phylum Arthropoda; class Insecta; order Hymenoptera; family Halictidae; genus Lasioglossum; species Lasioglossum figueresi. The sequence continues at coordinate 7,149,767 of CM052198.1, read as the reverse complement.
AAAGCTAATTTCGAAAAGAGGCTGACTGTTGAAGCATCGAACCAGACAGCCTCCGACCTTTCCACCCGATGATCTCGATCGAGATCCATCCGCCTTGATCGATACTTCCGACGGAACGACGATGGGACACGGTATCGGATCTCTCTTATTGTTAGATCTCGTATACTGGCAACATGCTAAGGCTTGACAGGATTTGTCTATTCCAATTTGATTCAGTAGTTAACAGTCGACTTACTGGAAGTTCATTAACAGTCTTAAGGTCTGCTGTCGATATTGGCGTTGACTGGCAACGTACAGTCGCAAATAAAAATATTGGTGCGCAGCTGGCTCTCTGTTTTAAAACTTAATAGTATAATATTATCGGAATGATTTATTGAATAACCAATTGTATAATCTTTAACTCGATCGCATTCAAATTGGCTCGTTCGAATAAATCATAATAAATATTTATTTCTAAGGCTCGAGGGATAATTGTTATTTATAACCAACGAACTCGTGAATTGTCGGAACGGTTCTACGTCTCTCCTTGGAATGTTACTTTTAGAAACTTTCTAGCTTCTTCGACGATAATTCATATACTTTCATTGTTTCTAGTTACTTTTCTTATCTATCTCCCTTAAAATCTGTATCCTTAATACTTTTCTTATTTATGTACTCCTTAATAGTTTGCTTACTTAAGTATCCCTTACTATTTATCACCTCGAAAAGCCGTAGAACATTTCCGACAATAATTCTTCCGAAGAATGTGTCTTTCATGATAATCAATATTATTTTATGCAATATTCATAATAATGGTGACTAGATAAAGCTAATGAGTCTGCATGATTGCAAATTGTTCGGCGCGATTGCAAAAAATGGTTGTTCCGTCTTCATTTATATGCGAATATGTTTCTACAGTATGTGTACCAATATTAATAAATATTCCGACGCTGATTGGCTATTCTAATCAAGGTTCAAGAAGCTTGAACGTTAGGGGAATTCGTACCAGTCCCATCGACAGTCCCGTGGCCCCGCAGCCCGGTGTTCGTTATCACATCTTTGTTATCAATCGCATGAAAAAATAAAACTTTCTGAAACGTGTCCGTGCGCGCGGCTCTCTCGAAGGGCGACGCGTACACGTCATCGCTATGAAGCGCCTCGTTTGCGAGGCTAACCTCGTTATCGGGAGCTTTCATCGGGGAGGAAAGGCGACACTGTCTGCGCTGAAACACCTCGACACTACTATCGAGATCTTTGGATCAACCGACACAGTGATCGCATCACAGTGATTGGATCCTCCGGAAATATAGTTTGAGGTCATTAGATCCTCCCAAACTATAGTTTGAGATCATTAGATCCTCCCAAACTATAGTTTAAGGTCGTTGGATCCTTCCAATATATATTTTGAGGTCGTTGGATCCTCCGGAACTATAGTTTCAAGTTGTTGGATCCTCTGGAACTATAATTTGATGTTGTTGGATCCTCCCAAACTACAGTTTGAGGTCGTTGTATCCTCCCAAACTATAGTTTAAGATCGTTGGATCCTCCCAAACTATTGTTTGAGGTCGTTGGATCCTCCGAAACTATGGTTTGGGATCATTAGATCCTCCCAAACTATAGTTTAAGGTCGATGGATCCTCCCAAACTAGTTTGAGGTCTTTAGATCCTTCAAAACTATACTTTAAGGTCGTTGGATCCTCCGGAAATATAGTTTCAAGTTGTTGGATCGTCCCAAACTATAGTTTGACGTCTTTAGATCCTCCCAAACTATAGTTTGAGATCATTAGATCCTCCCAAACTATAGTTTAAGGTCGTTGGATCCTCCGTAACTATACTTTGAAGTTGTTGGATCCTCTGGAACTATAATTTGAAGTTGTTGCATCCTCCCAAACTACAGTTTGATGTCGTTGTATCCTCCCAAAATATAGTTTAAGATCGTTGGGTCCTCCCAAACTATTGTTTGAGGTCGTTGGATCCTCCAAAACTATGGTTTGGTATCATTAGATCCTCCCAAACTATAGTTTAAGGTCGATGGATCCTCCCAAACTAGTTTAAGGTCTTTATATCCTCCCAAACTATACTTTAAGGTCATTGGATCCTGCGGAACTATAGTTTGAAGTTGTTGGATCGTCCCAAACTATAGTTTGAGGTCGATGGATCCTCCCAAACTATAATTTAAGATCGTTGGTTCCTCCCAAACTATAGTTTAAGGTTGTTGGATCCTCCGAAACTACGTTGGAGGGGTCGTTGGATCCTTTGGAATTATGATTTGAGTTTGCTGGATCCTCCGAAACTATAACCAAGTGTCAGTGGACTCTCCGACACAGTGATCGAGGTCGTTGAATCCTCCGACGCAGTGATCGAAGTCGTTGGATTCTCCGGCACTGTTAAATCTTTCGCAAACCATGTGCAAAAAAGCAGACCAGAGTTCTTTAATAAAAGAACAATATAATGTTTCCGTGTCTTGAATAGAACGCAGAAGGTGAAATGCAGAATTGGCACCGGAATTGTTGAACCCCTTGCCTTACGATCCTACAATTCCTACAGTCTCACGGTGAATGAATTTTGGTAGCGTTTCGACTGATTGACTGTGACAGAATATAAGCTTGCTTTTAATTGAACGAGTAAATGGAGTATTTCGCGTTTACATAAACTTCCGTAGTCTGGTTACACGATTTCAGCCGTTCTAAATTGAGATGTGGTATTAATATTCTTGCAACGAACATAGAGCCCGTCTGTATAGGAAGTTATTAATGATGTAGTTCTGATGAGTTGCAGAGGAACTTATAAGGCAAGAGGTTGACCGAATCAGGACGGGTGTACCGTATCCGGTGACCCGAATATTTCGGGGATTGTCGATTTTCTGTGATTAAGATTCCATCCAGCATCTTCGACTGTGAACTGCAATTGCATACCCTGCCACAAACGAAAAAGCACAATAAAAGCTGCACGTTTAAAGATTATCACGACTTACGCAATCAATTTTTCGTCTTGATTTTTCGTAACTTTAAAAAAATCAAGGAAATTAATTTTACCCGAACTCATTTTGCTCTTCAACTGCACGAAATTTCGCATCAGCCGCTGTATTGTCGATTATTTCGCGGTTTAAAATTTCTTTATCGCAACAGGAAAATTGTCGAGAGTGAAAAATAAATTTTTAGTTGGATAAACCCGTCCTGAAGGTAAATATAGCTCGGAAGGGAGGCCATAATTCAACCTTTTATGCCCCAATTGTCAGCTTAAACGAAGATTCATCTCTTAAAAATAGACATTTATTATAAAAAAAAACATAACAATGTGATAACTTCTCATTATCTGACGAATCGAAATTGTTGGAGTCCATCTAATCCTGCATTAGGCGATGTTCTGGTGTATATGCATTACAGAATAGAAGTGCAGATGCAACAACAAAAAATACATTGTTTTTTTAACGTTGCGCCTAATGCAGGACCGACACCAGATCCGCGGATGTTTAATTAAAAATACAACGGTTACGAGACCAGACGCATCATTAACATAAAATGTAACAATTAGACTGTGGATCTTTATATTTCAATTAACTATTTTTATGAGAACCTAACAAGCATCTCATTCTGAAAAATACTATCTAGCTTTCCTTAATATACACACTAATTTATTACTTCAATCTCGACGTCATAAATGTACAACGCTAGAACTACCGAGCTGCTAAAACATTGTTCGTTACTACCATCAAAACTTCTCCATTACAACAATAAAAATCGTACAAAATTCGAACGAACCCAATCTTGCCGCTCTTACAGATCGAAATAATTAAAATTTCACTCGCTCTCGATACTCGGCAGCTCCAGCGACAAAAATCCACAATCTTCGATCGATCTTAATCAAACTTAATTAAACAATACAACTGTAACAACGGTCGCGTGACTCTGTTCGAACTTTCGTCGCTAGACTGCGGATTTTCTGCGTTCAAATAAAAAATCAACTGCCAAAACATGAACGAACAGTTGCAGAGAAGATTATTTTTCGCCGACTCGAAAGAAGAAGAAACATTCTTTCTATTAAGAATCGGAAATGTTTGCACAAGTATCCGCAGTCTGTTCGTTACAATCGAGTGAAAAGCTCCGCCAGTTTCGCAGGTACTAAGCTCTAGACTCTAGAATCCTAGACTCCAAATCCTCGACATCGGGATCTAGACTCTAGGATCCAGAGGATCGAGAAACAAGGTCAGCTTTCGAGCAGCTTCGCGGGAAACGCGTGTCGCGTTTCTCCTCGAGTACCGTTAACTCCTTGCGGACGAGGATTTTTCAAAAATTTTCCTCAGAATAACAGATTTTGCATAAACATACACTAGTCTTCCCTAATGTACATGATTCCCCTGTTAGCTACCGCAACACTAAACAACATAATCATTCAAACAATATAAACAATGCAAAAGTGATGCAAGTCGATCGATCCATTTTCAGTTTCCTTCCGATGAGGAATAATTATAACTAGACTGCGAATCTTTATGTAAAGTAAAAACTTTCTACCTGAATCGCAACAAGCTGGTATGAAATAAATATGTAAGTTCTTGCCGAATAGCTTTCACAGGGTTGAAAATAAATATAGTAGTACATTAAGATTCTTCAAATTATTTTACTGTCAAAAATTAGACCTGCCCTTTTTTTATTATGAATGCATCGAATCCGCAGTCTAGTTACAAGCAAACTTTCAAATTGATTTGAATACAATGTAGCCAACATATTGGAATTCGCCCTGAAAGGTTTAATGCACGAAAATGATGGCCGCTAAGCGGACGTTTCATCCCCCGTACCTTCCCCTGCCTGTCCATACCCGCTCCAAAACGTCTCCGTGCCCGCTCCTGATGTCCCAGAGGCTGAAGTCCAGTCGCCCGGGTCTTCTGGATATCGGGACCCGAAGAACTAGAGTGCCTTCAGCATGGTCACCAGCCCGACCATCCAGTACGCGATCCAGAACGATTCGTGAACTCGTCCGGACGCGGATGCGATGATTATGTCCGCGTCGGTGTAGTTCAGACACTCGAACTCGCAGCAACGCTCGCCAACCCGAAACCTCTTGCATCTCTGCGAAAAGAAGATTGAAATTGCTGGTTAACCAGTTAACTGTGTTCGACGTGTATACGAGGTGTGATCAAAAGGTAAGCTGACTTTCTGAATTTCCCGGGATACCTACAGTCGATTTTCTTTTTTTTATTATGTTGGTACACTCGTCCCGAACATATGTTCACAGTTTCAGCTGTACAGGGTGTTCGACAACAGGTGGGAGAAAATTTAAGGGGTGGTTCTCGACGATAATATAAGACGAAAATGAAGAATAAAAAAATTGCCTAAAATGCAGCAACAAGTCTAACAAAAGTGTACGTTGCGTACGTCATAGAGGCGCGCGACAGTCACGTATCAAGTGACAGATGCATGCATACCTTGGTTCTCATTTGGGGCCCCAGCGAGGTGAAAATATTTAATAAATCGTTTGACGACATTGAACCTACCTGCTCGTTAAATTCCACAAGGGCATTTATAATATCCGCCCTATGGAATTATCGAGTAGAAGGGGTCAATGTCCTTTTCATTTTTAAATTGTTCTCCAACATATCCACAAATCGTTATCCTGCGCTACAACACCGTATACAATACACTGGAACAAACCGCTATAAAATGGTATCCATTGGGTCCATAAATGTTGAATAAAATCCTCACGTATGCAAGTATCCACAAAAATACACACGCGTACCGGAATCGTTCGCAACTAATTCACGTTTGATGCACATCAATTTGACTTTCGTACACGAAAAATAAAATATCAGTGAAATTAATGTGAATTAAAACCACTTAAATAACATCCTAATTCAACGTTTCAAAAAAATTTGTTTGTGCAAGAAGAATCGTCCGTACACGCTTGCATTCGTATGCACGCTGATTCAAGACAGCTGACGCGGTCGATGCCTGATCGATAAAACAAA
>CM052198.1:7089550-7100066 GCA_028455805.1 Lasioglossum figueresi | reverse complement strand
GTCCGTAACTGTGGTCACACAATGTAATTATGATCGTAACTATATCGTGTTTGGTGTCGTTTCAATCAGAAAAACAAGGCCAACGCGATAGTGAATTTTATAAAATAAATTATTGTAAAAAATGCTCGAACAGTTGCTGTCGTCATACATTAAAAGTGTCTCGCCCTCTTTAATCGTTAGTTAAACAATCTTAAATGTCCATAATGTTACAAAAACTGTCTCGCCCTCTATAATTATTAATTAAACAATCTTAAATGTCCATAATGTTACAAAAAGTGTAATGCCTTCACAAAAATCTGCTGAATTATTCGCGTGATTTTCATGGTTGAAACAGAGAAAATGTTCGAACTTGAATATTTTAACTTCTTATTCATTTGGAAATTAAATGTGTAGTCTAGCCTCGCTGCATGATCTTCTGGCAAGTGCAAGTTCACCCTACAAACTACCCTTCCACTTTTCATAGTATCATCTCCGTAACTGTGTCGTCACACAAGTAATTATGTTCGTAACCATGCAACGTGCTTGTTCTCTTCTTAATTAGAGAAACCAGACCAATACCATAGTAAAATTTTCATGAAAAAAATTGAAATAAAGAATGTTCGACGACAACAATATCTTCATACATTAAAAGTGTCTCCCCCTCTTTAAACATTAGTTAAACAATCTTAAATGTCCATACTGTTACAAACAATGTAATGTCTTCAGGATAATCTACAGAATCATTCTACCTAAGAGTCATTCGCATGATCTTTATGGTTGGAACAGAGAAAATGTTCGAAGTTAAAAAAGTTTCACTTTCTAATGAACTTCGAAATTAAATGTCTCAAAAATTGAAGGCGACGGAGTCCAAAAATACTGCACAAAGTGCGTAAAATTGGAAGGAGAAGATGCACCGGATGCAACGAGTGCATCGCAACGGCACCGATTCTCGGGCAGTCCGACACGCGAGTAATCTTCACGGTGAAAGTTCGATAAATCGATTTATAATCTCCGGAGGCTGAGTGAAATCACTGGCAGATCAAGCTTTTTCCCTCTCCTCTGCTGTCTTTCTCTCTTCTCTCGCAGTAGTATTGCATTGCGCTTTGGCCACCGGCCATAAGGCTCGAAAGATTTACAAGGTAGAATATTAACCCTTTGCACTCGGACCTATTTTAAATGGATAATTAAACATTTCTTTCGATCTAGAATAATTCCATTCTATATTAATTCTTTTATCTGTATGAATATGAAATTGTTATAATACCTCACACAATACTTAAATGTTTAGTAATTTATTAGATACCAACATATTTAGTAATGCAAACAATATTTTGAATAATGGCACGGCAATTTTTAGTGGCGCCTCAGAGTCGCTAAGGGTTAAAATATTTAAGATTTCAATACAACTTTCCTTCGAAGTATTCTCGTCCATTTTTGACTGTCAGATTTATTTAAACGCTACACAGAACATTTATGAAATAGTTAAATAATTAATCCCTTCAATATTTCTCTTTAAATTAACTGAATATTTTTTTCGAGGAAAAATAAAATGATACTTGAATTTTTCGTCGAACCATTTCGCCATAAATATTTTGCAATTCGGTGGCACACTTAGGTGAATAACCCCGCACGTCACGTGAGTTTCGCAATAATATCGAGTTGCATTTCGACATTGTCCGAAATGCAAAAAATCCGCAGACTACTCGCAACGTTTTCATAAACAGCTGAGGTATGCGAATTCCCTGCCTTCTGCGAAGATTTTTTCCGAACAACGCTGCCGCATCGACTAAAATTAAGTACCCTCCAACGATCAATTATTACTTAAAGAGATTCTCAATGGTGCATCGAACAATCGTATCATAAATCTCGTAATAAAAGGATTTACAATCAGATCGTAAAACCGAGTTCTCGAGCAATCGCTGTCACTCGAAGTGATTAATTAATGCTGTTAGATAATTAATATTTCATTGATTTCCGAGAAGGTCGACCGGTACGTGGCAGATGCAATTCGTCACGTGAAAGTTTTGTTATATTCAAATTAGAAAGCGATAAATAGCTCAGCTCGTTCAGTTGACGGAAAAATGGCGACCTTCGAACGGGACTTTCGTCATTGACATTGTTTCTTGTTTATATTGTTGATAACACTTTTTGATTCATGAATGCACTCCTTGAAATTTTTTTTAATCGTTAGATTTATTTACTGTATCCATTTTTATTGCGAACTTTTTATGTTTTTAGGTTGGAATTGATTTAAACGATGTCCGCCATCTTGGTTTACCCCACATGATCGTCAGACTGCATATTTTATGCATTTATGAGACAGAATGATGACATTAAAAGAATTTAAAGATGCTATGATATTATTTTAAACGTAGTAAAATAACTAAAAAAGAGAATCAATCTCTATTTAACTCTAGTTTATTAAAAATCTCAAATTTAATGATCACTTGTTGCTTCATCTAAACCTCGATTAGGACACTGTAGAACTGCATCACTGTTTCACGGCACTTTGTTAACAGTATTTTAAGAAATACTTCGACATTTGTATTTAGTTAATATTGTGTATTCCTATAATCTCGAAAAATAAATATTATCACTAATACTAAAAATATTTAAGCGTGTACCTAGCCACCCAAAAAATGATAGACTATATTTATAAATAAAATTTTAAACGGTAGAAAGATTAAAATTGTACCTCTTACTTGAGAACATCGATATAATTATTTCGAACTGTATAAAAAGAATTAATGGAAGAAATCAATTTCTATTTAGTGAAAAATTGTTCAACGAAGATCCGCGGTATAATGGTCTGTCTGCACACATTTCCGACAAAATGGACGCTGAAGAGACAGCCCCGAGGAAAGTCTCACTCTGAACAGTCTCCTAATTCCGACTCTGACATGGCACTCAGCTACCAATGACTGTCGACTGGTTTACCGTCTTGGGAACTGTCAATTAATGATGAAAGATTGTAGGACGTCTGCACACTGGCAGAGGATGTCTTCAGTGAATGGATCTCTCGAGAGCTGTAGAAGAGAGCTGCTCGTGAAAGAGATACATCAGGGTCTCATTCGAGAATGAGACTTCTTCGGGTGATACTTGAGTGACTGTCAACTAGCCTCGGTTAGGTGAGTCACGCCAGGTACTACTTGCAAATATGGTCTTTGGGGAAGCTCGGCACTTCCTTTTCACTGTGAAGATCACTGTGAAATTCAAGGTGAAGATCTTGAAGATGTCGCGCTTGTTGAAAGCGATGTCCCGAGAGACGTGATAATTAAATCGCGAGTTTTAGGGATTTATAACAAATAGCCCGCGGATTTTTCTATGCAAAATGAAAATTCTTTCTTTCTTCAATATCTTCAATCTTAGTAAATCGAAAATACTATATTGGCACAGCTAACTGTTTAAAATATCAATAAGTAAGATATGAAATACTTATCGAATTTAAAGATTCTAAAAAAATGCAATAATTGAACTGTGAATTTGTGTGCGTTTGTAACAGAAATCGATAAGTGAGATTAAACAATTTTGACAGAATATTGTTATATAATGCTTTCGCTTATCTCACTGAAATCATTAAGAGCAAAAATTACCCCTTTAAAACATCCACAATCCAATTATATAAATCTTTAACTCTAATTGAATTAATTTGTATACATTGCGACACCGTTAAAAGATGTTGAAATGATGTTCCCGTAAGTGTTTGTCGATTTGTGCAATAACGGATGCAGTGTAAGTGCAAAGACAATTGTCGATAGTAAATTACAAAAGAATCCTGTCTAACCTAGCTAGATAAAGCTAATTCGCGCATTTAAGAAAAACAACTTTCGAAATAATTGAAAAGTTCCATTTGCTTGTATTTGTACTTTCACTAGCTGATTTCTATTGTGATTATACTGATCGAAATACTGAATATTTTAGAAATCTTCACTATACCATTAATTAATTACTGTGAATGAGGAATCTGTTCTGTCATAAAATTTCTTTTTCAACCCTCAAAAATGAAACTTTACAATGTTAATAAACTACATTTCTTGTAATTGTTAATACACTGCAAATTTGATGCATTTACGACGAAATCTAGCAGGTGAAATTTAAAATGGTAAAAAGATTTAAAAAATTGAGAATTTTAGTGTGGTCTAATAATCATTAATATATATCAATGAAAAAAGTATAACAGCTGCTCGAGCATTTAGACTGTTAGGTAATAAAGAAATGTACACATATTTATAAATTTAAAAGAAAAATTCACAAATACAAATACAACTTCAACGGCCTCAAAAATTGAACACTTACGAGCTAAATCGCAAAAATTTGTTCACGAAAAGAAACCACAAAATAAAGACGAATTAAAACAAGAAATTAAAAAAATTTCTTTTAGGGACTGTCAAGATCAAATTTCACCAGATAACGGATGACGACAAGGAATTACGAAATTTTTTCTACAGACTGTCCAGATCTAATTTCACCTAAGCTACAAGCATAACGCATAAAAATTGCTTCTATAGTAGTTTGTATACGTTTTGCCACAACCTTGGAGCTTTATGCAAAATAAACAGTTGCGAGACACAGGAGCTGAATATAAAATTACATTTTCCACTAATAATTTCGATGCAGTGGAAATAACATCTAACTTCTGCGAACTAAAATGTTCCCATAGAAGAATTTACTAAAAAATCAATTTTCCTCATCAATCATTTTTACATGTGAAAAATATCCACATCGTTAACATCTTTTTTAAAATAAAATCCGGAATCTAGCTATACCACATCAATAGCTCGGAACGAGCCTAACCGTCCAACAATGCTAAAAAATGAAATCCCTGTTCCAGCAACCACCAGATATGAAAGAGCTTCGAAAACACTGAAAACCGAACCAAATTCCTCCACGTTTCAACCGCGTTCCCAAATGCAAAAATCGTTACCTTGAGGTGTCAGGAGCAGGCGCAGGTTCCCCAAAGGAGCTTCTCAAGTTCCGTGGGACAGTGATCGCACTGGATCGTCCCGATCGATCACTACTCCTCGATCCTCGGCGAAACGAAACTCTTTTTGATACCACGGATGAACTGGTGCGTGGTGCACCTCAGAGGAACATGGCCCGTACTAAATCGTTTCTAAATTTTGTGATCGGGTGAACGGGACACCGGCGTCGGCGACACCTGGATCCTCCCAGGTGTTTCGTCTCATACAGGGGGGAAGGTGTACCGCGATACGTCGAGGTCGATCGGCAAAGTGGCAGCGCTTCGCGCCCGGTTCGCCGGTCAGCTTTATAACTTTTGCCTGTGTTTCGGTGTTATCCTCCACCTTGTCACCTCACCCGAGTGCCTCCCCCACCCCTTCAACCGATCCTCACAGGTGAGCAGCACGAGCGTTGGTAAACACCGACGGAAACGAGACGAGCCGAACGAGGCCGAATACCGATGGTGGTTGGTGGGATCGATCGGTTTTGAGGGGATAGATCCCTAAACGGATATATCCCTGCTTCTTCATCTTCGTCTTCTGGCTCTTTCTTTCGAAGATACCCCTTCTCGAGGCCGTTGATAGTCGGACATGTTACAGCCGACCTATGGGGACCATCGAGAGCCCCGTGACTTGCTGTACCACTGCCACCACCAGCGATCAGAGCGATAGAAACCGGCACCGTTTGTGTAACACCGGCTACACAGCCGCTCCGATGGCCCCGATTCTTCAGAGAGATGAGAGAGAGAGAGAGGTGGAGAGACAGATAGAGAGAGACTGGTGCTGGGATCTCTTTTCGGTTTGGGACTGACAATGACAGCTGCCATGGTGGGAGAAGAAGATCGACGAACATGGGGTTTTGTGGGTTTTGGGAATTCCCGTTTTGTGCATTCGTTATGAATAGACTGCGGATTTTATGCGTTTGTAGTAGAAATTGATAGGTCAAATATGTATAGAACAGTAAAAACTTGGAATACTTCTAAATTTTCATTAGAGGCACGGCTAAAAAATTTAATCCGAATTAATAAAAGAAATTTTTAAATTGTAATCTTCCTTCGTGATTGCGATCAATAACAATTTAAAAAAGAATTATTCACGTATTAGCTAGTAAACTAATTCTTCTAACATCTCAGAAAAAGATAGGCTGTTGGGTCCAAGTTTGAAAAAGTTATTTGTTTTTAAATGGTGTACGAATTCTTTATACATCCACTGTAGTAGAAATGTCAATTATATAGATAGGTTAAATATAAAATAGTAAAAAGATTTTTCAGAGAGATGAGAGGGGGGGGGGCGACGAAATGGGTTCTTATGGGTTTTGGGAATTTCCGTTTTGTGCATTCGTTATGAATAGACTGCGGATTTTATGCGTTTGTAGTAGAAATTAATAGGTCAAATATGTATAGAACAGTAAAAACTTGGAATACTTCTAAATTTTCATTAGAGGCACGGCTAAAAAATTTAATCCGCGTTAATAAAAGAAATTTTAAAATTGTAATCTTCCTTCGCTGTTGCGATCAATAACAATTTCAAAAACGAATTATTTACACATTAGCTGGTAAACTAATTCTTCTAACATCTAAGAAAAAGTCAAGCTGTTGGGTCCAAGTTTGAAAAAGTTATTTGTTTTTAAAAGGTGTACGAATTCTTTATAGATCCACTGTAGTAGAAATGTCAATATATATAGATAGGTCAAATATAAAATAGTAAAAAGATTTTTCAGAAAGATGAGGGAGGGGGGGGGGGCGCCGAAATGGGCTCTTATGGGTTTTGGGAATTCCCGTTTTGTACATTCGTTATGAATAGACTGCGGATTTCATGCGTTTGTAGTAGAAATTGATAGGTCAAATATGTATAGAACAGTAAAAACTTTGAATACTTCTAAATTTTCATTAGAGGCACGGCTAAAAAATTTAATCCGCATCAATAAAAGAAATTTCAAAATTGTAATCTTCCTTCGCGATTGCGATTAATAACAATTTAAAAAAGAATTATTTACGTATTAGTTAGTAAACTAATTCTTCTAACATCTCAGAAAAAGTCAAGCTGTTGTGACCAAGTTTGAAAAAGTTATTTGTTTTTGTCACATGTACGAATTCTTTATACATCCACTGTAGTAGAAATGTCAATTATATAGATAGGTTAAATATAAAATAGTAAAAAGATTTTTCAGAGAGATGAGAGACGGGGGGCGACGAAATGGGCTCTTGTGGGTTTTGGGAATTTCCGTTTTGTGCATTCGTTATGAATAGACTGCGGACTTTATGCGTTCATAGTAGAAATTGATAGGTCAAATATGTATAGAACAGTAAAAACTTTAAATACTTCTAAATTTTCATTATATTCGCAGATAAAAAAATTTTAAAATTGTGATCTTCCTTCGCGATTGCGATCAATAACAATTTAAAAAACGAATTATTTACACATTAGCTGGTAAACTAATTCTTCTAACATCTCAGGAAAAGTTAAACTGTTGGATCCAAGTCTGAAAAAGTTATTTGTTTTTAAAAGGTGTACGATCCACTGTAGTAGAAATGTCAATATTTATAGATAGGTCAAATAGAAAACAGTAAAAAGATTTTTCAGTGCGATGTCAGAGGGGGAGGGGGGGGGGGAGCGTCCAGCAAATGGATTTTTGTGGGTTTCGGAAATTTTCGTTTTGTGCATTCGTTATGAATAGACTGCTGATTTTACGCGTTTATGATAAAAATTGATAGTTCAAATATAAAACAGTAAAAAGATTAAGAGCATTCAATAGTGTCGTTATATTACTATCGACTTATTGAAATTATTAAAGAAAGAAAAGTAAATGTTTATTTGGTTCCAGTATCTAGCAATTGATACAGACAATTTTTATTTTGAATAAAGGTCATCAGTCTAGTTGCAAAGATTGGTAGATGTAGAACAAAATAATTCTTAAAAGTTTGATTCTATTTCTTTTAATCATTTTCAATCAATGGATACTACAAGCTTGAAAAATGTTGAAATCTACCGAGTTATTTGTACCTGTACCTGTATTTACGTTTACTATTAATTTTGGGAGTTTCTTTGAACCCTTCTTAGAACGCCTTGGTTAAATATACCGTTGACCAACAAGTGGAAGTGGTCAGGGTGAGGTCTATTCTTCTCCCGCAGCTGTTAATTGTCTTGGATTTCTTTTCTATTGTTTGTCGTTCCTTTTATTTAATCGTCGAGGCAATTGTTGGAAATTTTTAGAACGTTTATACAGCCTGCGCGTGAACTCGGAGAAAGCGTGAGATTGCAATGCGGACTCATATGAGCTCTATCACCTGCATATTCGCTGATTTTTATAGAAACCGCATGTAAAGTGTTTACCAGTTAATTAACCATTTTTCCATTCTAGTATCTGTGGTATACAAGCTATCTCTGCTGTTAAGTAGGTCTGACGATTCAAAGAGAGATCATTCTGACCACGACAACAGTCCTGTCATCACACTTACAGTTAAATTAGCCAAAACTCAAATTCAAGACGGTGCCTGATCTAAAACGCCCCAAAAAATGCATCTTTCTATTCAAAATTTATGTGCATTTTTGGCATTCGTAGCTATTCATCAAAATCTCTGTAACTTACGTTAATTTTAATTTACAGGGTTACAGAGATTGATAAACAACTATGACAAATGTCACATAAAATAATGGTAATGCTACAGTAATGGTTGATGCTACATCTAAGATTGCATCTTTCACAGATAAATGTGATGTTAATCTCATGTCAATCTAATTGCAAATTAATTCTGTTATATACATTATTTAGAATCTAAATATCTAGTTGCTGAAGTTAATCCTGTTTAATTCAAGACCACAGCAAGATGTAATCCAAGATGGTCGTGATCTTTTGTCCATAAACAATAGATTCGGACCATTTCTACCACACTTTCCAGGGAACAAGATTTATATGTGTCACCGCATAATTGCATAATTGTCGGACATCTCTATTGTCGCGGTAACTTCTCGATATCGATCTCAGAATTGCAAATGGATTATTCTCTGTTCGCGCATCGTCGGGCACAGAGTTAGAGTGTGCGCATGATCTATCTAGATGATTTATCTAGATCTCGAACAAGCGAATGGTGTCTCACCTTCCATTGTCTTCTACCTCTTAGAGGTCGCGCTATCCGCGTTACATCGGCATTAACAATCCGTTTTACAAATCACCGAGTAATTCCGTCCCTCTGCTATATTTATTGCACTCAATTAACCTCTCAAAACCATATGCTGAGGCGAAATTTGTATCGATAATGGCGGCCGATCGATCAGGGATCCATGGAAAGTCCACGATCTTTTGGTAATTCTCTAAGAACCCCGTTGAAGACAAAATTACAATCATCCACAAATATATTAATATACAAGTATTAATTCGTTTAATGTTATAATTAATAAATTTATCAATCATTCAATTCACAATTGACTTTGTTACTTGGTCGAAGATGCAGAAAATTATTAATTCTTCTAGTTATTTGATTCAGTTTAATTTTCCCAATTGTGCAAAAACTTTAATCAAAGCAATCATGGTAATTAACACGAAGTGGACTTTATGTTAAAATGAAGAAACCAGAAAGATCATCGACGATCCACGTTTTCTTTTATTTTGCAGATCATCGTTAAATATTCACCGAGTGTATTACTACGAAAATTAATTTTTGAATCGATCATTTCAATTTATACAAGATCGCGATGGAAAAAATGGTCAAACAAATTCAACACGAAATATGCTTCGCACAAAAATCAGGAAACCAGAAAAATCCAAAATGATCTACGTTCCGTTTCAACGGCAAGATGTAACAATTAATATCGTGTGAATCTTCCATTTTCTAACATGGTTGGGGACTGGTCAAAGTGACGAAACAAATTGTGACCATTAGTATAATACACACTTTAGGCCCTCGATTGATGAATAAACATAAGTGCGTCGGACTATTGTGCGAGATAAATGAGAAGGTGAGGATAGTTAGGACGAAGTGACCTAATGGAAAGCAAAACGGTACTTTAACGGAACGGTGGAGCTGGTTTTTGTGGGGATTCAGACTCGTCACCGAGGAAAGCCGATCTTTCGAACGGTTTCTGAGACGAGCATGGGTCCGGCGACCTTGACCCGAATTAGAAATCCATCGGAGTATGGCGAACATGCGCGTTTTTTCGGGAGTAATTAATGGCGAGAAGAATAGCTTGTTTGTGAGGCGGACATTGTTATTAGCGCGTTCGACGTCGACTGAGTAATTATGGTTTCGTATTAACGAGATGATCCTGGTACTATCAGTGTTCTTGATATCCTACACGTTCGTTAATTAGCATAAATTGTTTTCGCTTCGCTGCTTTGCCATTTCCTTCCGTGCTTTTAATGATCGTGTAGGAAAAATAGAATTTTCAACAAATATAAATTTCAATGAAATTTTATGATCAATGTAGAGCTGTTAAAGTCGTTGATACAACAAATAATATTTTGTTTATCTCAGAAATCGTTATAGAATGTGTCTTTAATCATTTGACTGCGGATCTTTGTGAAAAATAAACATTTTCTGCATCGATTAATAATTTATATTTCACTCAGCCCCTTTTTGATG